>JBBPNO010000583.1:0-19415 GCA_038090915.1 Boletus eberwhitei
AGATATGAATGATGAGGGGGGTCTTATCCATTCAGAGGCAGCCTACGGTGGTCAGAGACCAGAGCAATGACTTTAGCCCAGGAACAAAGTGGATTCGACTGGGGTACCAGTCGTTGAAGTATCTACCTTTTATAAGTTACAGGATGATGCACGGACCAAGCAGTGCATGTAACTAATTACTATAGTAAGGTAAATGAGAGAAGCGTCTGTGGGAATATGAAGACAGTAATGAACGTGTGAAATGATGAAGTGTGAGAAAGAACGGAGATTAATAACATGAGGTAGTCACGTGATTTGGTTCTAGACTTGGTCACGTGATTGATTATGTAATAGTTCTCATGATCACGTGTTGTGGTCATGTGATTTTATAAGTAAAGTATGAAGCATAGAAAAGTTTGAAAATATTCATATTATAACAGGGTCGAACCCATGTAGCCCAAGCCTCTCGCTCTTGACTCTCCAGACGGTATGGATGATAGCCACAACAACGGCAATGATATGTTGGCTTCGAGTCAGTAACTCATTAGCCTGCTCTGGTTGCTGATATTGACATATCCTTTTTACTATAGACACAAGTGACGATGTCATTGGACCGGAATTCTCAATGGAAACTTGGCCTGTTTCCCATCGTTGCTTTCCCCTCTTGGAAGATCTTTTCGATACCCATGATATTTGCCCCATCCTTGCGTTCGATAGCAAAGGATGTCTAATTCCTCCCTCTCAATATGAAACGGCCCTCAAAGGTGCCACAGTTGAGGCCCATTTCACTGTCGCACATCACTTCATCAAGAAAAACAAATGACATGTGTATATGACATTGTTACGTAGGTTAAACGTCCTTCGTGGCCCTAACTTGCTCCCTGCAAGTCCATTTAAACATGTTCGAGTAAGCGCTGCTTCTCCTGGTGCTAGTAGTGGAAAGTATTGTGCTTGAAGTTGAACCACTTCCTCATCACATCTTTCCTGTATTTTCCTTCTTGTATTTGATCTCTGTAAGTATCACTTGGACTGAATCATACCGTTCAGCATGCTTATTGTGATACTCATTTTTTCATTGTAGACTCCCTTGCCTCATATGCTGCTCCCCAAACAAGGATTCCTAAAAAGAAAAAGGAAAAAAAAAAGGGGGACTGGTCCCTTCCTTATGTACTCAAACTTGTGTTGTTGCCCCATGTCTATGTCGTCCATTCCTGTCCGAGATCTTGTCTCTTGTCCCGACACCTGTAATTCATATCCGATGTACAGTATGTACAATCACCAATTGGCTTTCTATGAGTTGCATCTGTACGCCCAACAGACCAACTTGATCCTCTTCACTTGACCGCTTGTTCTCAATCTTGGCACCACCCGCTGACACCCCGTGCTGAAATGTATATAATGTCGACCTGACCACTACTTTGTTTTCCAACTACAACAGTCACTATAGACAAGGTCACTGCTGATACCGGCACTTCCTCTAGTTTTAAATAGATCTTGAGAATAAGGAAGTGTGTTTCTTGCCCACCATCAGTAAACTGAAACACCTCATTTTTTCACTCTTCGAACCACCACGACTGTGCACCATTGGTAAGAATGTCATTGACGAATACCAGTGTGTAGCAGTTCTGAGCAATAATTATGTGATGCTGACAATTTGGCAAGACCCAACATTAGTACTTGAGACTGGTAGCCCTGGCTGTGCATGGGCAGTTGCGTTCCACTCCGACAGAAAGCACATTTTAGGCAGGAATGACGATGGGATTCGACAATGGTGACTTTCAGACAGTGAAGATGTCGGAAGGCAAACGGGAATGACCATATTGGCCATTTCTGTGTCAATGGATCACAAATGGATAGTTTGTGGGACTCAGAAGGGGGCAAGTGTGTGGGACGGGAAGATGGAAGATAAGGTCATTGTCGTGCAGGGCGAAAATGAGGTGTATGCAGTGGATGTCTCCCCTGATTCAGCCAGGTTTGCCACAGGGACTCTCAGGGAAGCGAACATTTGGAGCATCACAACCGGGCAGCGACTCGTTGGCCCACTCAAACTTGACAATTATGTCACTGGAATTCGATTCTCTCCGAGTGGCGACCGAATTGCCGCTGCCTGCTCCGGCAGGTCTGTCAACATCTTCGACAGTCTCATTGGTGACAAGCTCGTCACCATTGACGCTGACATACCTAAATGGGGCGCGATCACTCCGCTTGTGTGGTCAAGCAATGGTCAGCGAGTTTTTGCTGCATCCCGCGACAACAAAATCAGGGCATTTGACGCCTCCACTGGGATTCAACTCGCCGAATCACAAACTCTTCATGATGGCGACAACGAAGTCCACTCTATTGCCATAGCCGCCAATGGGAAATTCATTGCTACCTTTGCAGGCAATTCCATCCTGCTCCGGGACACATCAACACTGACTCACATTAGCCCTGTCATTGAGGACGGCGAGCAGATATGGTCAGTTTCCATCTCACCGGACAGCAGCTACCTTGCGTCCGGTCGATTTGACGGGAAAATCACCATTCGTGGTCTCGGCAGGATTCTCCCAGAGTCGTACGGACCATTCAATGTAAGTATTTATGCCTTTAAACTCCTTGCATGTTGAATAAGCCTCCTACATTCACAAAATATGTAGGTTTCTACTCGCAACGAAGTTCAGCCAGATGAACAGCCATCGACATCGGCCGACCGCCGCGATTGCAAAGTATCCAGCTCCACCCCAGTAGGATTTCGTCATTCTGTCACCAAAATAATCATGCTGACTGCCATTGTGTATGTACAACAGGAAGCTCGTGGGGGTTCCAGTCGAGTTCAATCCAAGCAACGCCAAAAAGGCGACAATAGTGATCTCCTCGAGGTATCAGTTTGTTTGTTTGTTCCCCCCTCAATCCCAGTTCTCACGAAAGCATAGCACGAGCTTGAGGTGTCGTCGACGCCCGCTCAATTTGACTACGATAACTCGGAGGTTGGTGATCACTTTAGTCTTCCCTTGCTACCATGTTGACACTGCTCAAGTCATTGTCCCTGGCATCCTCTGCTGATGGCCGGGAGGATGAGATGCCACCAGTTGGCTCATCTCATCCCGTGCCACAATCATCAGAATGTCCACCAGTGACCTCTACTCCAGAGGTACATTCAGACAAAAATCTGGACATCGTCGAGTCACACCGGCGCCGCTCCATGTTCAAAAAGTGGCTAGAGAGGAAGAGTAATAAGGATCCCACTCTACTCAAGCCTGCTCGACTTTCCGCAAAGTCGCGCGAGCCTCCCGATCCCCGATCGCCTCCCCACTCGCCAGCAAGAGTCCATGCCACAAAGGGACCTTCGTGGATGGCCGCCGGTCAACGAAGGCCAGTGAATATCCTTCTTTGGTGGCGATTGGGTGTAGTCTATCTAACATGTCATTCTAGCGAACAGTTGCGAGATCCTGGAAGAAGCCTGAGGTTCGTTGTCTCTCCAGTTTGTGTGCAGGGAGTCATCACACTTTACAGGATCAATCAGCTGCCAAGACTACCGTTCCCAAACATCCGAAGAAGGACCCCTCGCGCAGTGGACAAGGTTCTGCGGCCGCGAACGAAGCCGGCTCAGTTCGTTTTTTCTTCTCGGTGGTAGAACTCATCACGACAGCTCACATTTCGTTAGGTGCAACAACAGAATCACCCACCCCAACCCCCGGCCGGGAGGGTCCATGTAACGGTGCGCGTCATTTCCTTTAGGTTACGTTCTTATGCTCACAGTGCCACATCAGCGAGGACGAGGGGACGCCATCATTGCACTCAGGGTACCCTCATGGATGGTGTGTGGTAGGTCAGGTACAGAAGATGGGACACATGCATAACTCGATGCGATGCACGTAGATACCATGCTGGATCATGAATATCATTTCTTGCAGTCTGTATTACCTCGTAGCATTAATTTGAGTCCTGAAGGCCTGATGATCGAGCTCGCCAGAATATTCACTCATCCGTCCTTCATCAAATCTATACAAATGTACACCGGAGTTGGGATCGTCAGACGTTGTGTTCGAAGGCTAGGTATTCTGATGTAGCTTATCTCGCGAGGTTCGACACAGATGAGAAGGCAGGTCTGCCAACCGCAGTACTGAGCGGTCTACAACACTAGTACGTACGTAACATGGCTACAGATGACGGATATCCTCGCGCGTACATACTCAAGCCAACCCATGATGAACCGTATCGCCACACTACGACGACAGCAGCGGTGGTACGGCAACATGAGAACCCCCAGGACCTCCCCTCCCACGTCCCCTAAATCCTCCGCATCCGCGTCCTACACGATCGAATACGGGAATGAATCCTCCCTCGCGTATGATTGAAACTTCCTCTTGGCGGATGGGGAAACCCCGGACCTCCCCTCGAATATGTGATCCACACCACGTACAGACGGATTGTGGTGATGGTGGGTTGTGTCAGCAGCCTCTCCGTCTTGGCTGTGAGTGCCTGAACACGATGCATCACGCTGGCTATGTTCAGGGGAGGACTGGCTCCGGACGCCTGCTGCGCCGTGACCATTCGGTGATCCTCTTTCTCGTCCACGGCTGGAGTCCCTTCGGTTTTCGTATCCACCAGGCACGCGGTTCGACACCGCTGCTGACGACTCTGTGGGTACCGATGTACCACCTACTGTTGCGTATGACCCCTTTGGTCAGGGTCCATTCGCGAAGCCAGCGCTGCGTTCTCGCTTGGGGTTCGCCATAATAGCGACAGGTGCAGATTGGTTACCTGCACCGTGGTTAGCATCGCAATCTACTCCACATGTGGAATCAATGTATACGTGCCTTTGGAGAGCTGGTCGGAACCCAGGTGCGGCTGGCTGTCCAGGAGGCGGCCGGATAGCAGGGTATGGCCCAGCACGAGGTTTGAAGGGCACGCTCGGACGCGGTGGGGTGCCGACGCCGGATGCGTTGAAGCCGTGAACTCTGAACTACTCAAGTTCACACACGAATTGAAGAGCACCGTCGATCCGCAGTGCTGAGAGCATCTAGTAAAGTATTCAGTAAGGAACTGGTTCGCGGACAAAATGTGGCGATAACTGTTCAAGAACCTATCGCCGAGAGTGACCCCCGCCATAAAAGGAACATCCCAGACAACGCCCATTGAATTCCTTCTTCGATCCATCCTTGAGTGGCAACGACCGTGGGTGTTGGCGATGGTGAGAAAAATGACGCAAGGGGCAGTGGAACGGTGGCTAAGCCCCACCTTTGTCGAATACGTGCTGTTTCCGCGGATGCACGAGAGGTTGAGGTCGTGTTCTTTGTAATCTCGCCGTAGTAAACCTCGGGGGTTTAGATGGGATAGTAGTGCTATTTTTTAAAGCGCCAAGTGTGTCCGTGAGGAATTGAATCCATGGATTGTCAGCGACATGCTGGGGGGATTCCACGGTTTGTTGAACAAAGTTTTCCGAGGACGGAACATTGGTTCTAGGAAAAGGTCACGCAGACGCTTCGTAATCCACACCAACAGCCGTTCCACCTTTCTGTAGACCATGCGTGTTGATCACAATCGCGGTCAGCAGAAGCACAGCCAGTTCTGGGGGTATTTGTAGCGTTGGGTATGACATGATGACTCTCGTGACGAGCGATGCGCAAATTCCTGCTGGTTCAATTATCCTAGGTGAGGCCGTGTCAAAATACTTTCCTTCATCTTCATGATGATCAATGATCGCCGTCACCAGCGCACCCGGAAGTGGGTAAGTGGGATGAAGTCTGTTGTGGTCCACCGAGGCGAACTTCGTGCACAGCTTCGGTTTGGGTTAATCTTCCAGACAGAGAATCTCTTGGAAATCGTCTTTGATGCCTGCTAATGGCGGCGCGTGGAAGACGTCCCTCGGCGGGCATGTCACTGCCAGATCTGAACGATCCGCTGTAGGTGCAGACTGTTGACTGCCGTGGTAATCTGCTTGCTCACGAATGCGGATATGGGGAGAAAGAGAGCGTGAAAAATAGAAAACGGCTGGTCCTTCTCAACGTCGTGTTCCTTGCAGTTCGAATTAAAGTCCTTGACTGAGTTCTGATCCCAGAAGATAGGCATCAGCAGTGGTGGGCCAATAGCCAGAGGGATACAGAAGCATGCCCGCCATCGGAACGTGCGCGAGTGCCGTTGACGTGGCGTGTTATTGTATGGGTTCGCCACCGCTATCAATATCGCCAGACTCGGAATCATCTAACATTGGACCGAAGGCTGGGTATCGGTGCAACAGCCGCATTCCTGTTTGATCGTAGGTGGTCAGTGGCGACAAAACGGTGGATGCACGTTTCCTGCATTGCCATCTACGAAAAGGGTATCCGCAGCGAATGGGGGGCGGAATGAAAGAACGGTAAATTTGCACGGCTGCGAGATTGTGCTTTCCTGAACGCTGAAGGAACGCGCAAGGGCATTGCTAGTGTCAACGACGCTGCGTGAGCACAACTACTCGAGTTCCAGAGACCTGTAGAAAACACGAGACTGACCAGCCTGCGCACACGTACGTTCGATTGGAGTTCGACTGCGCCTTTTACAGGAATATGTTGGATTTTGTATATGTCGCGTGTTGGTTTAATGCCTCGTCGCTGCAGTCAAGATATGACGAACATTCGGAAATGCATGGTTAGGACTACATGTGGCAAGGAGGGCAGGTTTCGGCGATGTTGAAAGCTCGCCTGGCCGTCGCAACGAGGACACGTAGCTTGGATCCGAGCCAAAGACACGAGGCACCTCTGTGAACAGACCTTAAGAATAAGGAAACGTGTTTCTTGCGCACCACCAGTAAACCGAAACACTCATTTTTTTTTCACTCTTCGGACCCCACGACACGGTACCATCGGTGAGAATGTCGTCGACGAATACCGGTGTGTAGCGGTTGTGAGCAGTGATTATGCGATGCTGACAATTCGGCAAGGCCCAACCTTAGTACTTGAGACCGGTGTCCCTGGCACAGCATACGCAGTTGCATTCCACCCCGACGGAAAGCATGTTTTAGGCGGGATTTACTATGGGATTCGACAATGGCGACTTTCAGACGGTAAAAACGTCGGAAAGCAAACGGGATTGGACGTAGCCGCCATTTCTGTGTCCAGGGATCACAAATGGATAGTTTATGGGACTAAGAAGGGGGCAAGCGTGTGGGACGGAGAGATGGAGGGAATGGTCATCGTCGTGGAGGGCAAAAACTCGGTGTCTGCTGTGGACGTCTCCCCTGATTCAGCCAGGTTTGCCACAGGGACTTACGAAAATGCGAGCATATGGAATATCACGAGCGGGGAGAGACTCGTTGGCCCACTCGATCATGACAATCGTGTCAATGGAATTCGATTCTCTCCGAGTGGCGACCGAATCGCTACTGCCTGCTACATTGGGGAGTCGGTCCAAATTTTCGATAGCCACACTGGTGACAAGCTCGTCACCATCAACGTTAAAACACCTCATTCGGTCGCGTGCACTCCGCTTGAGTGGTCAAGCGATGGTCAGCGAGTTTTTGCTGCATCCCTCGACAACAAAGTCAGGGCGTTTGATGCCTCCACTGGGATTCAACTTGCCGAATCACAAACTCTCCATGACGGCGACAACGACGTCTGTTCTATCGCCATAGCTGCCAACAGCAAATTCATTGCTACCTTTGCATACCGCTCCATCTCGCTCCTGGACACATCAACACTGGCTCACATTAGCCCTGTCATTGAGGATGGCAAACAGATATGGTCAGCGGCAATCTCACCAGACAGTAGTTACCTTGCGACCGGACGATATGACGGGAAAATCGCCATTCGTGATCTCGGCAAAATTCTCCCAGAGTCATATGGTCCATTCAATGTAAGTATTTGCGTCTTTAAACTCCTTGCATGTCGAATAAGCCTCTCACATTCACAAAATATGTAGATTTCTGCTCGCGACAAAGTTCAACAAGATGAACAGCCATCGACATCGGCCGACCACCGCGATCGAGAAGTATCTAACTCCACCCCAGTAGGATTTCGTCATTCCGTCACCAAAATAGTCATGCTGATTGTCATCGTGTACATACAACAGGAAGCTCCTGGGGTATCCACTCGAGTTCAATCAAAGCAGCGCAACAAAGGCGACAATAGTGATCCCCTCGAGGTATCAGTTCGTTTGTTTCCCCCTCGAACTCAATTCTCACGATAGCATAGCGCGAGCCTGAGGTGTCGTCGATGCCCGCTCAATTCGACTACGACAACTCGGAGGTTGGTGATCACTTTATTCTCCTCTTGCTTCCGTGTTGATACTGCTGAAGTCATTGTCCCCGGTATCCTCTGCTGACGGCCGGGAGGACGAGATGCCACCAGTTGGCTCATCTCATCCCGTAGCTCAACCATCGGATTTCCCACCAGTGACCTCTACTCCAGAGGTATTACATGCAGACGGAAATCTGGACATTGTCGAGTCACCCCGGGCCCCGGACCACTCCATTTTTAGAAAGTTGCTACAGTGGAAGAGCAACAGAGGCCCAACCTCACCCAAGCCTGCCCGACCCTCCAGAAAGTCGCGCGAGCCCGGGGCCGACCCCCAATCGCCTTCCCACTCGCCAGCAAGAGTCAATGCCACAAAGGGACCTTCGTGGATGGCCGCAGGTCAACGCAGGCCAGTGAGTATCCTTCTTTGATGGCGATTGGGTGTAGTCTGTCTAACATGCCATTCTAGCGAACAGTTGCGAGATCCTGGAAGAAGCCTGAGGTTCGTTGTCTCTCCAGTTTGTGTGCGGGGAGTCATCACACTTTACAGGATCAATCAGCTGCCAAGACTACCGTTCCCAAGCATCCGGAGAAGGACCCCTCGCACAGTGGACAAGGTTCTGCGACCGCGAACGAAGCCGGCTCAGTTCGTTTTTTCTTCTCGGTGGTAGAACTCATCACGACAGCTCACATTCCGTCAGGCGCAACAACAGAATAATCCATCTCTACCCTCGACCGGGAGAGTCCATGTATTAACGGTGGGCGTCATTTCCTTTAGCTTACATTCTTACGCTCACAGTGCCACATCAGCGAGGACAAAGCGACGCTTTCATTGCGCTCAGGGTACCCTCATGGATGGTGTGTGGTAGGTCAGGTACAGAAGTTGGGACACATGCATAACTCGATGCAACGTTGGATCATGAATATCATTTTTTGCCCTCTGTATTATCTCCTAGCATTAGTTCGAATCCTGATGATCGAGCTCCCCAGAATATTCACTCATCTGTCCTTCATCTAATCTATACACACGGCAGGAGTTGGGATCGTGCATCATTAATTAGACCTGTTACACCTCTAACAACAAACATTCACGAAGACCATCGAATAATTCTATTTGAACAAATGTACATGGGTCACCGTGCTAATCGAATTTACAGTTTCGACTTGACAGACCCCGCCGCGGTGTTGTCCAAGTTCGCCATGATCGTCGCAATACCTTCTGCTGACGTCGCTGGACGCGTCGCCTGGCCATCATCTACATGCCCGAGTCAGTCAGCGACCAAACCAAAAAAAAAAAGCACGTCAGACAGGATCACGCACCAAAGTTGGTAAACACATCCCATTTCGCCAGGACGTTCTCGGGCGTCAACGTCGTGTTCGTCGGGAAACCGTGGCCGCCCGTCCGTTGCCATCTCGTCTCGGCTGGTAAGATAGCCCACAATGGGGGCAATGTAATCGGGCCGGGAGACGTTATTGAGTGATTGAACTCTGCGGAGACTAGAGATGTCCAGTGGTGAGATAGAATGGTCAACAAGTACTCATAAGCGGACAACAAAAAAGATACTAATCTCCTCAGGCCGGGTTTTGCAGTCTTGCCTCCCAGGTCGAGACTCATGTAACTCGATAAACCGGAAAAGACCATTTAGGCTAGGCCCAATGACGAAGGAGCAGTAGGCACGAGTGCAGGCATCGTGTCATCAACAACCGCGAAGTTCTCCAAAGAGAAGATTGCATATTCAGTAGGGCGACGGTCGATTGAGGTGAGCGCGTTGGTGTTTGAACTCTGAGGTGTACATTCGGGGTTGGGGTGCACGCGTTTGCCCATCCTGTGATCGTTGTGCTCAAGTTGATATTATCCGTCGTCGTTGGCATCGAGCGATGCGTGAATGCTTGAACCGTTGACATGGATCGAAACCATGGCATCTTTGCTGCCCTTCAAGTCCTGATGTAGGAGGGAAAAGTGGGTGTCGCATCTGAGTCGCTCACCGAATGTGGGATGTTAAACTCGCGAGTAAGGTTATCCCTGCGTTCGCTGACAGCTTGTCAAACCTCGGCACTTGACAGTGGAAAAGTAACCGGGAACCCATTACGCGTGTTTCAAGGAGGTTCCAAGGTTCTGGTATACACCCTCGAGATTTGTATACACGAGAATGGGAAGAGTGGCAGCCATGGATATTTTGACAGCGCACGTCATAAGCAAATACACAGGAACAGGTGACGACTCGGGACCGTTCAACTCAGGGTTAAAGTAGTGGTTCAAAACTCCCTGAAACAGGTCATATCATCTCCAGCATGCGGCAGGAGCACGAAAGGGAGGGGCGATGCGACGCACGTAGTATCCAGCTTTCACGTAACCCTCCCACTCTAGCGGGGTCGTGCGGATGTCGAGATGCCACATGTCAATGTGGACGGCGTCAGCTAGGAGGTCCGCTTCCCTGGGAAATGTGGTCCCAGCGAGAGTTGACGGGCCGGCGTAAAGACCTGGCGTGGGTACTTGCATCGCAGATTCTCCGCGACATGCCTGGGAGTGTACTCGTTCACGTTGGCAGGTGTCCTCGGCGCACATGCAATCAAGATATCATATTCGATCGCATTGGGAACGACACCATGTTCACCTTGCAAGTTATACGAATGACAACGGCGGGATGGTATAACTATGTGAGGGAGAGGTGGTGTCCTAAGTATGAAACGAGACAGAGGGGAGAATCACCATTGGATCGGGGTACCGAACGACATCGAGGACGAGGCTCAGTTGCGGCTGGGGGAGGGTGAGGGTGGAGATGAGACACTGCCAGCTGTTTTACGTGCTCATGATAGCATATGAGGTGTCTTCGACGCCCGCCCAATTCGACTACGACGAGGGAGTCGATCATCACTTTGATATCCTCTTCCTATCATGTTGACACTGCTCAAGTCATTGTCCCTGGCATCCTCTGCTGATGGTCGGTCGGGAGGACGAGATGCCACCAGTTGGCTCATCTCATCCTATATCACAATCATCGGATTGCCCTCCAATGACATCCCCTGCAGAGGCAAATGCAGATGAAAATCCTGACACTGTCGAGTCACCCCAGCGCCGCTCCATATTTAGAAAGTGGCTACAGAGGAAGACCAGTAGGAACCCCATTCCACCCACGCCTCGTCGACTTTCCGGAAAGTCGTGCGAGCCCGCCGATCCCCGATCCCCTTCCCACTCGCCAGCAAATGAGAATACCCCAAAGGGTCCTTCGTGGATGGCTGCATCTCGACCAAAGACAGTGAGTATTGTTCCTTGATAGACGACCCGATGTAGTGTCCGAACACTATTTCAGCGATCGGCCGCAAGAGGGGCAAGACGAAAGGTTTGTTGTGCCCCGAGTTTGTGTGCAGGAACTCATCATACTTTACATGTTAAATCATCTGCCAAGAGTACTGTTCCCAAGGGTCCGAAGAAGTACGCCTCACGCAGTGCACAAGATTCTGCAGCCGCGAACGAAGCCGGCCCAGTCCATTTTTTCTTGTTGATGGTAGAACTCGTCACGACAGCTCACATTTCATTAGGCGCAACAACAGAATAATCCATCTCAACCCTCAGCCGGGAGGGTCCATGTACTAACGGTGGGCGTCATTTCCTTTGGCTTACATTCTTACGCTCACAGTGCCACATCAGCGAGGACCAGGCGACGCTACCATTGCCCCCAGGATACCCTCATGGATGGTGTGTGGTAGCTCAGGCCCACGTACAGAAGATGGGACGCATGCATAACTCGATGCGATGGACGTAGATACCATGCTGGATCGTGAATAATGGACGTTTCCATTTCTTGCACTCTGTATAACCTCGTGACACCGGGATCGTCGCCCGCCAGGGTAGAATTCCCATTGGATCGGGGTACCGAGGACGAAGACGTAGGTGGGGAAGGCGATGAGGAAGAGGCAGAAATGTGGCGATGGTCTCTTGAAGAGTACGAGTCCGGAAGGATCCCGGTTCAACCTGAACATGGAGTGGGATCTGTGGACGGGTACAATCCGGTTAAAGAGTGACTTGACACATGACTTGGAGGCCACGGAGGATTCATCCAGCTCGTTATCCAGAGTACTGACTAACCGAATAGTATTCATGCGATCCTCATCGTTGTCAGGTCCCTCGGCGGGCACGTCACTGCCGGATCTCAATCAAACGCTGTAGATGAGGACTTGTTGACCGCCGTGGTAACCTGCTTGCTCGCAGATCGGGAGAAACCGAGAAAGAGAGCACGAACACGACAGGAATAGAAAACAGTTGGTCCGTCTCAACTTCTTGTTCCTTGCGCTTCGGGATAAAGTCCTTGACTGAGTTCTGATCGCAGATGGGGATATGGAGAGAAAGAGAGCGCGAACACCGCAGGAATAGAAAATAGTTGGTCCATCTCAACGTCGTGTTCCTTGCGCGAGTGCCGTTGACATGGCGTGTTATTGTCCATTTCCGACCAGGGGGGGTAAAGCACAAATTACTAATATTTGTATGGTACCATCAGCCCCATGTATCGAAAGAAATGATGAATACTTACACCAAAACTGCACCTGAGAATGCTATAAGCGCGCTAAATGCTGTCGTGTTGTTCTCTGTGCTTTCCTCGGCTTTCATCCCTTCGAGAATACCCACCATGATAACGAGGATAAATACTTCACCAACGGAAGAGACAGTGAATGAGATGTTCAAAACTCTATTTATGGACAGACTCGAAAGTAACATGTTCGTCTGCACTGGGAAAGAGGGATGATAGGACGAATATCACATTCTCGCAGGCCCTACATCTTAATTCCTTCTTGGACTTCTTTGACTGACTTCTGGACTCCAGGAACATGAGTTGGACTTAGGAACGCTGCTGTCCAAAGTGTGAGGGCACCCTGCTTCAGCATCAGATTAGAGGACGGATGTATACTCGAGCATGTATACTTGGTATGTTATCGCTAGTGGTTAGAGAGTGAGCAAATAATTATACGAATCCCAATATTGGGGCATGCAGAACAAACTCACAACCCAGAATATAGAGGACAACGCCCGCCTGCCATTTGGAAGGATCATCGACGCCAAGCCACCCAAAGGAGACTGCGATCGCGACGACAGTAAATATGATGGTGGTGTTTGGCCTCGAACAGCGTCAGACATTTGCTCGCATGATGGAATACATAGGATCACCTCCATTGACCATAGTCAGCCCACGCTCCGATGACGAGAAGTAAGGCCGCTTGAACGGCGAAACTGATACCGTTCGTGAGGAGAACGATAGAGTTAACTGTGGAACAGTCAGCTGTGAGCTTCTGGTGGTCACGATGTACGAACTGTCTCTGGTCTCTCCAAGGTATGGAAGCACGGAACCTGTGCAGCTGCCACACGGTGCTTGATAAGGAGGATATGTTGGATCATAGCCAGCAAGATGGAGCAAGTTCTGGAACTGAGAGGGACCAAAGTTGAAGCCGGGTAAGCCATTATTTCCCTAGAGTCTTGTCAGCTGGGCGGAAATTGTATGGCCATAGAAAAGAACGTACAACATAGTAGAGATAGAAAGCCCAAAGCTCTCTACGGGATGTCATCCATGTCGCATATGTCCTGCCAGACTCGACAAGCTGCGTGGCGACGGGTTCACCCAAGTCGAAGCCACTCCCATTCTTCAGGGAGATTCAAGGCTGGAACACTTGGAAGGCTCAAGCTGCTCGCTATCGAGTGTGCACATGGCTGCCCGATACAACTCTGCGAGCACCTTATCTTATCGCTTTTATCCCAGCGTCTAATGCGCGATCAATCGGAGCAACCATATGACAGTTGGACACGCCGCGGGGTTTCCCCGCTACACTCAGAGATAAGTTAATGAACGTTAATACCGCAACAACAGACTGAATTGATCGTTGTACCTCGCCCACAAGAAGGTTGACAACGGTGCCTAGAGATTTTTGCACGCGATCTGAGCGTTGCAGGTCTCACATCGATTGTGCCTCCGTTGTATCATGCGAAACCTACCTCCCCCTTTTAGCACGTTCCATTCTCACACGTTGGTGAGGATACTTACCGCTTCTAGCGCACAGTGCTACACGATTTGGTTCGTGGATGGAAAAAACAAGCGATTGGCCCGTTTTAGGTAAACGTCTCCACACGCTCTGAGATAAGTAGTGAATGTACTATTGCCTGGCAAGGACAGTAATGCCCCGTCGCTGCAGTCGAGATATGACGAATATTCGGAAATGCCGGGATAGGGACGCATGTGGCAAGGAGGGCGCATTTCGGCGATGTTGAAACCTCGCCTGGCCGTCGCAACGAGCCCATATGTAGGTGGGATCCGAGTAAGAATAAGCGCCAAAGATACGAGGCACCGCTGTGAAATTGTAGATAGACCTTGAAACGTGTTTCTTACGCACCACCAGTAAACCGAAAGACCTCGTTTTTCCACTCTTTGAACCCCACGACTGCATACCATTGGTGAGAATGTCGTCGACAAATACCGGTGTGTAGCAGTTCTGAGCAGTGATTGTGCGATGCTGACAATTCGGTAAGACCCAACATTAGTACTCGAGACCGGCGGTAGCAATGTATACGCAGTTGCGTTCCACCCCGACGGAAAGCATGTTTTAGGCGGGAATAAGGATCAGCTTCGACGATGGCAACTCTCAGACGGTGAAGATGTCGGAGAGCAAATGGGAACGCCCATATATGCCATTTCTGTGTCAAGGGATCAAAAGTGGATAGTTTGTGGGACTGCGAAGGGGGCAAGCGTGTGGGACGGGGAGATGGAGGAAAAGGTCATTGTCGTGGAGGGGAAAAACACGGTGTGGGCAGTGGACGTCTCCCGTGATTCAGCCAGATTCGCCACTGGCACTCACACCAACGAAGTGAGCATTTGGAATATCACAAGCGGGGAGCGACTCGTTGGCCCACTCCAAAATGACAATTATCTCACTGGAATTCGATTCTCTCCGAATGCCGACCGAATTGCTACTGCCTGCTACCACTGGAACTCCATCAACATTTTTGACAGTCACACCGGTGACAAGCTCGTCACCATCGATGCTAACATACCTATATTGGGCCCGATCACTCCGCTCGTGTGGTCAAGCGATGGTCAGCAAGTTTTTGCTGCATCCCGCGACAAGAAAATCAAAGCATTTGATGCCTCCACTGGGATTCAACTTGCTGAATCACAAAATCTTCATGACAGCGACGCCATCCGATCTATCGCCCTAGCTGCCAACGGCAAATTCATTGCTACCTACGCAGGCCATTTCCTCTTGCTCCTGGACACATTGACACTGGCTTGCATTTATCCTGTCATCAAGGAGAGCGAGTGGATACAGTCAATCGCCATCTCACCAGACAGCAGCTACCTTGCGACTGGTCGACTTGACGGGAAAATCACCATTCGTGATCTCGGCACAATTCTCCCAGAGTCGTATGGTCCATTCAATGTAAGTATTTCTTTAAACTCCTTGCATGTCAAATAAGCCTATCACATTCACAAAATATGTAGGTTTCTGCTTGCAATGAAGTTCAACCAGATGAACAGCCATCGACATCGGCCGACCGCCGCGATCGCGAAGTATCCAGCTCCACCCCAGTAGGATTTCGTCATTCCGTCACCAAAATAGTCATGCTGACTGTCATCGTGTACATACAACAGGAAGCTCCTGGGGAATCCAGTCGAGGACAATCCAAGCAGCGCAACAAAGGCGACAATAGTGATCTCCTCGAGGTATCAGTTTGTTTGTTTCCCCCTTGAACCAGTTCTCATGATAGCATAGCGCGAGCCTGAGGTGTCGTCGACGCCCGCTCAATTCGACTACGACGACTCGGAGGTCGGTGATCACTTTATTCTCCTCTTGCCACCATGTTGACACTGCTGGAGCAGTTGTCCTCGGCATCCTCTGCTGATGGTCGGGAGGACGAGATGCCACCAGTTGGCTCATCTCATCCCGTATCTCAACCATCGGATTGCCCACCAGTGACCTCTACTCCAGAGGTATTACATGCAGACGAAAATCTGGACATTGTCGAGTCACCCCGGGCCCAGGGCCACTCTATTTTTAAAAAGTTACTACAGTGGAAGAGTAACAGGGGCCCAACTTCACCCAAGCCTGCCCGACCCTCCGGAAAGTCGCGCGAGCCCGCCGATCCCTGTTCGCCTTCCCGTTCGTCTTCCCACTTGCCGGCAAGAGTCAATGCCCCAAAGGGACCTTCCTGGATGGCTGCATCTCGAGGAAAGACAGTGAGTGTCATTCCTTGAGAGACGATCGGATGTAGCATGCTAACACTATTTCAGCGATCGGCCGCAAGAGGGGCGAGACGAAAGGTTGTTCAAGTGTCTCGAGTTTGCGTGCAGGGACTCATCACACTGTACAGGCTAAATCATCTGCCGAGGCTGCTGTTCCCGAAGATCCAAATGAAGATACTTCCCATACTAGTGCACAAGATTCTGCGGGCGCGAACGAAACCGGCCCAGTCCGTTTTTTTTTTGTCGATGGTAGAACTCGTCACGACAGCTCACATTTCATTAGGCGCAACAACAGAATAATCCATCTCTACCCTCGGCCGGGAGGGTCCATGTACTAACGGTGGGCGTCATTTCCTTTGGCTTACATTCTTACACTCACAGTACCACATCAGCGAGGACCAGGCGACGCTTTCATTGCGCTCAGGATACCCTCATGGATGGTGTGTGGTAGGTCAGGTACGGAAGATGGGACGCATGCATAACTCGATGCGATGCACGTGTAGATACCATGCTGGATCATGTGCATGATTTATTGCACTCTGTATTACCAAGTAGTAAACCATACCGTTGCTCTCCGAACGCGAATGCACGCAGTGAAAGTCGGTGCTCACTCGGACCACAGGTCGCTTAGAGGCATACAGTAAACCCTGCTACACCGTATAATCCAGACGAACCCCTCCTCCGGCCCAGGTTCTGTTCCCAGTAACAATGGATCAACAAAGAACCCCCCCTTTATCAACACAACTAATCGAGCTCGCACCATGTCAGCTCACATTATTTCCATCCGCCGTGGACACTGTAGCAGCGTTGATCTCCCTAGAGAACCCCAACCGCTTATGACGCTGCGGACATCTGAAAAGTCCAATGGTAAGCCCTAAAAAAACTGAGCATCAGAATCCCAACGCACATCCGACTGTCCGTCACGTTTATCCACCTCGACTCGAGCTTCATCAACTGTCTCTCTGCGTCTTTCTCGTTCGCCAAGCTCCTCTCGTACGACGCAATTGTCGAACATGGGTGCACGCAGCAATTGAACTAGAAATTGTCCCATGTCGTGAGCATGCACGAGCGGAGGGAGAACTTGGAGAGTTTCAATGGGATCGAGGCGGGTACTGTGTCGCGCGATGAGAGACAGAGCAGGGGGGGGAGCAAGTTGGGTGGGTTGGGAATGGTCGGTCGAAGACATAGTTTCAGGAGGGTGAGGAACAGCGGAGACGGTGTCGGAGTGGGGCTCGACATCCGTTTGCAATGTCTGCAGGTGACTCGAGGAGAGATGCCCAGGGAGCAACTGAGGACGAGGGAAACTTACTCTTCAGCCTTTGTAAAGTCCCCTAGTTTGTAGACGTACGACTCGAGCGCATGTTCGTGCCTATCCATGCGACCCAACAGGATCGCACGTGCTTGGTAGAGACTAGGGCGGAATGGTTAAGTGACACATGGGCTCGCAGGGAGCCTCGCGCACCTTCTGAGAGTAGTCCATACAACAGATCAGGTCGATAATACTCGGTCATATCGATAAATTTCAAGAGTTTCGCATACGCATCCGCACGCTTGTCTATCCAGCCAAAACATCCAAAAACAAGGGAACGAGGTATTGGCCTCGAAGTTACCTACATTCAGGAGAAATAGCTCACCTTCTTCCCCTTCCTCTTCGCAGTCATCGTAATCTCAAGTTACAGCTCGGCCAATCGATCATGGAAGCCAAAGCTCTTCTCCTCTTTCTCGTCAATGAGGTACTCAAGATACCGTGTCGCCATGTGGGGGTCGAAAATTTCCAGGTAATCTGTGACTGCCCCATGAGGAAGTTCAACGTCGTCCGAAGTAAAGATCCGATGTAAAACGTGCGCCATGAATTTTACGGTCACTGAGAAGGGGTATTAGGACCAACCTTGAAGGCCATCTCCCGATCCTGCTCAAATATCCAACGCGCAGACTCAAAGATCTGGTCTAGGTATTCCGGACCCAGCTTCTGTAGATACGAGATGGAAGGTCCGAGTTTATCCCTCACGTCGTCTCCTTTCTCACCGAGCCGGTAGTTTTGCTCATCAACATCCTTTTATAGCTCAGAGAACTCGACTTGGGTACATACTGCTGGAGTAACCTGAGGGCCTTGACATGCATCTTCCTCCCATTATACAAGAAAATAAGCACCGCGTGTTTCTGCACTCCAGAGGACATGTTAATGAGATCCCTCTCGCCTGTGCATCACGATGCGAGAATGGTACCAAGCTTGGGCCGAAGAGAAGTTAAGTAACGCCAGAGACTCTCCAGGGAACACGTCACGTCGCATCACCTCCTCGACGAACTCGGCTTCTCTAAATACGTCCTTCACCTTCGGGTGGGCAGTAACCTTTTCGTAGTGAGCAAAAACGTTCGGGTACTGTGCCCTCTCCGCAGCTTCGAATAAAGACGAGAAAGAGTGACCTGCGTCCACAGACCACGCACAAATGACCCACTGAGCGAGTGCAAGGAGGTGTGGCTCTAACAACAGAACAAGCGACGTCGGTTAGTGTCTGATGCGTTTTGGGCGATGATGTGAGAAAGAGGTGGTGTCCTAAGTAGGAGACAAGACAGAGGAGAATCACCTGTGGATCGCGGTACCGGGGACGAAGACGGGGATGGTGAAGGTGAGGAGGAAGAGGCAGATATGTGGTGATGGTCTCGGAGGGATGGAGGTCGACTCGGATCTGGAGATGGGCGTGGATGCGATGCAGGGAGTTTTGAAGAGTATGAGTCCGGAGGGGACGACATCTAGGACGAGGCGCGGATGCGGCGGGAGGAGGATGAGGGTGGAGATGAGACACTGCCAGCTGTTTTTCCAGCTGCGTCTGACTTTTCAGGAGGTTGGGACATCGCGGTAAACGATGTGGGATGTTCAACGTTCCTCTGGACGGGGGCAGGTACAATCCGGTCAGAGAGTGACTTGACATATGACTTTTGGACCCCGGAGGGTTCGTCCAGCTCGTTATCCAGAGCGCTGACTAACCGAATAGCATTCATGCGATCCTGATCATTGCCAGGTCCC
>JBBPNO010000584.1:0-19408 GCA_038090915.1 Boletus eberwhitei
CGGATCTCAGATGGGATCAGGGCATATAGGAACTATGAGGCAGTGTGTGAGAGAACACTGCCAAGGGGATGCTGTCCGATGTGAAATACAACAATACGAAATAGATGGAAATGAAGTACAGCTAAGATATAACATCCACTGCCTTGCACAGCCTTGTTGGCAGTGTTGATGGTCAGAGTTCAGACGGTATCACCTTCAGAGTTGGGGGTCAATGGGGCGTCAGGGAAATAGTCCCCTGTGTCGAAGAAGAGATCATCCCATAGGGATGGGGTCGGGATGTCAGTGTTCAAGGAAGTTTGGTATCCCCCTTGGTCAACCGTAACAGTTCTGCCGTCCTGGCGTGATCATTTGCACCTCGGACGTCTTGTTGGAGCTGCACTATCATGCGCTGCAGCTGCACGATGAGGTCGGCGAGTTCCTTGTTGCTTGCCATTCCTTGTAACCGTGGAGATGAGGGTGGGGAGATGGTTTGGCTTCCTGAGGGTGTGTCGGGGTTGAAGAGTCCTAGGCTCGATTCGCGTGGTGACCACAGCTTGGTTTAATTCTTCTTCGAGTTTCCTGTCTTGGGGAACAGCGAATGCTCAAAGCGGGGATCTTGGGTTTCGGATATAAGGGAGTGGTCCTAGGGATGGTTCCGGGAACCAGTCGGATGTGTAGATGTCATTTAGGATGTAGGAGTTGTCTTGCTCCTCTTGTTTGATCTTCACGTAAGGAGCGATGGGGTGGTCGTTGGGGTCAATAGACTCCTCCTCAACGAGCATGTCTTCATAGTCATAGCTGATCTCCAACTCTTTGTGAAGCTCGAAATCTACATAGGCTAGATAGTTCATAAAATGTTGGCCCACTCAGCAATTCCTTATGCGAGTGTTGCTAAAACCAATTGTACTCGGGTCAATGACCTTCCCGATGTACGCTTCATATCGTATTTCGTATTTAACTCTTTCTAAGGACAGGCACAAGACCACTCTTTTGTCCAAAGAAGAGTATGTATGTAAACAAATGTGCCTCGAGTGGACACAGGATTGTTATCCCAAAAGAAGTGAAAGGTTTTTTTGAGGTGGTGTTTAAACACGTTCGAGCTGCTCGAGGCTACCTCTGGACCACCCTAGATAGCTAAGTCCCTTCAGACGCTCTAGTGTGCCGGCGTACATAAAAGAAAAAATGCCAAGTGGTGAGGGAAGTGGTAGAGATGATCTCCTTAAGCCTGGAGTCTGGCTATATTCCTTTAACGCTAGGGGCTGCGTGTAACGTTCTGGAGAGGTGTTTGTGCAAGGGAGATAATACAGTCAAGTTCTAATGTTGCCGACCCAAATCCTAACAAAGGATGCAGTCGCACAAACACGAGACTTGCCGAAGAATAGAGACAAAAGGTTATTGGGAAAACCCAACAAGAACTTGACTGGAGTTCTTGGGGCGTTGACATTCAGGTTTATATACTACTGATACATGTTTGGTTATGTTTACTAGTGGTCTGTGCATAAGGTATGTAGGGTCAAGGGTCTGATGATGTCATAGTGACATCATAGGTCTGGAACGTTCTAGGCTACATGGTAATTAAAAAGAGAAGTGGAATGTTCTAGACTAAGACGGAGATTAAATACACATGTTATGATGTCATGGTCTAGGCCATGTCACGTGATGAGAAGATGTTCGTGATCACGTGATTGGGTCATGTGACGTTCACACGATCATGTGATGTGAAAAAGAATATGTTAAAATATGGATTTGTAATACCACCACCCCTCCCTGATGACAACCCACCCCCGTATCTCCCCCAGCTGTTTCCAAACCCACCAGATGCATCCACAGACAGCACACCATGGTTTTCACCAACAGCCTGCCCATCCACGCTGCCCCCACCCATACTCCCTCTCCAGAGCCCTCCTTCTTCCTCTGTTCCCCTCGTGGAACCCATGTCCACCACTCTGCCAAACAATGCCAACACAGTGAATGGTAATACCCATTCCCTGGACGTCTCCTCCCCCTCCCATGACCCTGCACCTCAACCTGCCAGTGTGCCAATGCGTTGTTTCGAATGTGGCTCCATCGAGCACATATGCAGCAACTGCCCCCATTACCGTTGCCCCTTCTGTCCCATGGCAGCCCCTGGACATCTGCAGTATCATTGCCCAGAATGATGCTGCACCAATTGTGGAGAGTGAGGGCACAGCCCCCAACATTGCACCAATGACGACCTAGCCTACGACCCCAGCTGGGATCTTACCAACTATGTGGAGAACAATGGAGATAGGAGTTCCTGAGATGGAACTTCAGGCATACACGGAGGGTAATGTTACGATTAACCAGGGGGATACCTATTTTTCGCTTCACACGGACATTCCCTTCACCTCTCTTTGGGACGACCTCTTGTATGATGCGGGGGACTATTTCCATGATGCCCCCTTGACCCCCAACACTGAAGGCAATGCCTTCTAAACTCCAACCATCAACACCGCCATCAAGGCAGCGCAAGGTGGTGGACACTGTACTTAGGCTATGTTTTATTTCCTCTATTTCATATTCTGTTGTATTTCATACGAACAGCCTCTCCTCAGCTATGTTCTCTCACACATAGCCTCATAGTCCAATTTCCCTGATCAGATCTGATACTGCATCTTGATTGTTCCGATTAGTATTTATATTTAACCTGCCCTAAAGCCCTCTCGCACTATATATAGCGACACTTCTTTCATGTAAATCCCAACCTTGATATACACTAATTTACTGTGTAACATCAACCTTCTATCAAAGTTCCACTTCACTTCGATCTTGTTCAGATCTGAAAGCTATCTCCTCCCTCCTCTTGCTATTTGCAGTAATAGCAAGTGCAGTACTTTGTACCATCGCTTTTAATAGGGCATCCCCCCTCTAGAGCATGGTCAGCTCACCGTTTGTCCAAGAAGCATCGGTCCATGTTCGGGTTTCTGCACAGTGAGCTACCTCTGCGGAGTAGCGACAAAGCCTTCCCTCGGCATATCGGAGTCGACGCCCTCTGGACCACGCAATTGGGGAACTAGGAAGGTACCGGTTGTAGATCAAGAAGGATTACATGGTCATGTGTCAACAGTTACGCAGGTCGCGTAACAAAGGTCCTCAAATTCTTCCCCTTCATAGCTTGAGTCAATCATGCCTTCTGCAGATAATGGATTTACCAGTAGCAAGTTACCTTCATTTATAATTCCATGGTTGATGAACATACAATTTGCAGCCTTCTGATCATCCACTGACATATCTGAGGTGCATGTTAAGCAAGAAAAGGACTAGTACTATAATACACACCATAGAGTGTTGCCTTCCACCTCATTTCTGCCTCTCAAGCACATGTGTGCTGGTTCTTCGCATGAAGTAATGCAGTGTGGCGTGAGCCACCTCGAAAGTATGTAATTTAATAGCCTTGGTAAGCCCTCAATAGCAAGTGGATGATGGGCGTCCATGGAGCATCGGATGTGTCATATTCTGTATAACTCGACAAGTCCAATTGTCTCTCGCCTAGGCCTTCAGGGGTTCAGGCCTAAGAGGGGGATACTGTCATATCCCATATAACTTGACAAGTCCAACTCCAGACTTCCGTCCACAACTCCGGCGTGTTCTCTTATGGAACGTACTTCCACGCTCTCAAACTTGTGTATAGTAATCTCACCTACTTACTTGTACATACCTATGCTTCTTCATCTGTCCTAGTCTCGCCTTGTAGACACCTCCAATCCAGTGTCTGTCTTGCTTAGGAGCACCGCTCCAGCGAGGTACCAACTCCGTTACCACCTCCATCACTAATACCTTCGTCTCAACCATATATAAATCATCAGTACAACTCCTGTATAG
The DNA here is from genome assembly GCA_038090915.1 of Boletus eberwhitei. Classification (NCBI taxonomy): domain Eukaryota; kingdom Fungi; phylum Basidiomycota; class Agaricomycetes; order Boletales; family Boletaceae; genus Boletus; species Boletus eberwhitei. The sequence continues at coordinate 3,823 of JBBPNO010000584.1, forward strand.
CCAGTTCGAATATCAACTCTGAACACCACTCCTGTCCTCCGTCCAAGTCTCGACAACTCACTCTGACCTCTGCTCGACTTGACATTTGACCACGTCAAGTCCATACCTCTGATCTTCCTACATCCTCAAAATCTGGGACATCAGGCTCGAGCAAGGGCGCACCACATAAGGTGAAGCCAAGTCCCGACATCCTCAAGTAACTCCAGTTCATCGGAGTTGCATCGGAGTTGTCTGTTCTTAACAGTATATTCGAACTTCCACTTGCAAACGAGTCTCTCATGTTATGGCTACACATACTACTAGATCCCAGACTTGCGCCCTAGGCACAAACCCCCCTGCATCCCCATGATACAACCTGTTGAGCATGTTTGGCAGCAGTCGGTGAGGTCCAGAACTTGTCGACCAGTTCTGAAGCTTCTCCGCTCGACAAACCCCCACCTCCGCCTCACAGTCGTGACCACTCCCGGAGTCCCCTACTCCAGGAGCATGCATCACTGAGTTACCCACTGATGACTCCACCACCACCTCTCTGCTCACAAGCCAACACTCTAGTCGAAGAGTGCAGGCTGTCCTCTTCCCAGACAACGACATCCCGGATGTTCCTGGAGATGACCCGTCAGATGATGATCCCGACTTCCCCAACGACGATGTTCCCTCAGACTCCGACAATGAGCACATCCTGCGAGACACTCTCACACTGCTTGTGATGCCATCAAAGGCCTCACCCGCTCCACACGTCGTCCCTCTGACCAAACACCATGCACTAAAGTCTGGGAACTGGACCAGTTTGATGGGACAGAGTCCTGCAAACTCCGGGTCTTCCTGGTACAGTGCAAACTAAACTTCCAAGACCACCCGAAGGCTTTCAGGACAGACTGCACCAAAGTTACCTTCGCACAGTCCTACCTAAAGGGCATGGCACTGGAATGGTTCGAACCGGACCTCCTCCAGATGGAAGATCCCGCCTTCCGTCCTCTCTGGATGGATGACTTCAAAGAGTTCGTCCTAGAGCTCCAACCAATTTCAGTCCGCACGATCCTATGGGAGATGCAGAGCACCAACTCAACCACTTGTTGATGAAGGATACTCAACATAGAAACAAGTATGTGGTCGAGTTTAACAGGATCACTTCACAAGTCCATGGTTACAGAGAAGGAGCCATCCGACACCACTTCTATAATGGTCTGCCAGACTGTATCAAGGATGAGCTATTGCGTGTTGGGAAACCCCCGATGCTCTCTGACCTCAGAAGCCTTGCACAAGCTATCGACACGCGCTATTGGGAGCGCAAGTTGGAAGTCAGCAGGCAGACGAAAGCATCGACCCCATCCTCCGACCCCAAACCATCCATCCCCACCGCATCATCCTCTCTGCATCCCTCCGGTAGCGCCAAGGACTCCAAGGAGTCCAAAGGCAAAGGAACTACCACCTCCGCCCATCCGAAGCCGGACTTGTCGTCCAAATTAGGGAAAGATGGCAAGCTCACCTCAGATGAGAGAAAGTGCAGGTTCAATAACAAGCTTTGCATGTTCTGTGGCCAAGCTGGTCACACAGCAAAGGATTGCCTGAAGTCGACCTCCAGCACATCCAAGGGTCGCGCCACGACCGCAACTCCGGAAACCAAACTGGAGGTCTCCACCTTGGAGGCAAAAAAATAATCCACGACCTCCATGACTCCACACAGACTGGAAGTCGCGTTGAGCCCACTTGTGCAACTAAGGAGACCTGCCTCAACATGTCTGCTCTTTCCGATCCCAAATTCCTCATGCCCACCGTCTCCTTAGCCTCCTATCAGATTCTGCCCTTTTCCGTGCTCGTAGATTCGGGCTCCTCCAACTGTTTCATAGATACTTCATTCGTTAATAAAAATGAACTTTCAACCTATTCCATCCCCCTGCTCAAGCTCCATCTTTTCGATGGAACTACCAACAGTATGATTATCCGAGCCATCAATCTCTTAGTCTGCTTCACAACCGGTGACATCACCCCAACGACTTTCTACGTCACTCTGCTGGACTCCGCCTGTTCCATTGTACTAGGACATAACTGGCTCACCCGCCACAATCCGTTGATTGACTGGGTCATGAGCAATATCATGTTCTGTTCATCTGAGCAGCCAGTGCCAGCAACTCCGAGCTCCCCTCCACAGCCTTCAGAATCCCTTCCTCCGGCTGACACCACACCAGATCCACCACGTTTCTCTGACCACAAAGCTCTGCCCATTGCGCTCATTAATATGCCAGCATTCACGCTAGCCTGTCGCCTTGAAGGCTCTGTTCAATTTAGCTTGCAACTCCGTCCTCAGAAGAGCGATCTCCGCTCCGCTTCCACCACTTCCCCAGAACCAGTCGACCTGGAGGAAGGAGCTTCTCCTCCTTTGGGAACCACCTACTCCCTGTCCACCTCCGAACTCGGCTCTCTTCATACTTTCCTTGATGAACACCTAGCCATGGGCTTCATCCGACCCTCTTCCTCTGCCCACGCCACCCCAGTCCTCTTTGTCCGCAAGAAGGACGGTTCACTCCGCCTTTGCGTCGACTTCCAAGGACTCAATAAGATCACAAAGAAAGACCACTACCCACTCCCCAGTATCTCTGACCTCCTAGATGCTCCGAGCCGCATGAAGATATATACCAAGATCAATCTCCGGCATGCCTACCACCTGGTCTGCATTGCCAATGGAGACGAATGGAAAACTTCCTTCCGAATGCGCTACAGCTCCTATGAGTGGCTGGGAATGCCTTTTGGCCTTACCAACGCCCCCGCGGCTTTCCAACGGTTCGTCAATACCATATTCGCAGATCTTCTAGATGTTAGCATAATCGTCTACCTGGACGACATTCTTATCTTCTCCATGGACAAAACCACCCACAGAGAACATGTCCGGGAAGTCCTCCGATGACTCCGCAAACACGGCCTTTACACAAAACCCAAGAAGTGCGAATGGTCCACCGATACTACAGAGTACCTCAGCTACATCATCATGCCCTCCAGTCTTACTATGTCTTTGGACAAAGTCAAGGACGTTCAGTCTTTCCTTGGATTCGCTAATTTCTACCAGCGTTTTATTGCCAACTATTCTGATATCGTCATTCCACTAACCCGGTTGACCCACAAAGGTATTCCTTGGGTCTTCGGAGATGACTGTCGATCCGCCTTCCTTTCACTAAAGAAAGCCTTCACCACCGCCCCCATCCTTACCCATTGGGCTCCTGATGCTCCGATGATCGTAGAAACTGATGCCTCCGACTATGCCATCGCCGGGATTCTCTCCATCCACTGTCCAGATGAAGAACTCCAGCCCGTCGCCTTCTTTTCACAAATGCTGACCACTCCAGAGCTCAATTACGACACACATGACAAGGAACTCCTCGCCATCCATGAGTCCTTTCGGGCTTGGCGACATTACCTTGAAGGCTCAGGCACTCCGATCGATGTCGTTACTGACCACAAGAACTTGGAGTATTTCGCTACCTCGAAACTCCTGACCCGCCGGCAAGCCCGGTGGTTGGAGTTCCTCTCCCAATTCCACATGATCGTCCACTTTCGCCCTGGACGACTTGGCATGAAACCTGATGCCCTTACTAGATGCTGGGACATCTATCCCAAAGAGGGGGATAAGGACTATGCTCGCGTCAATCCACACAATTTCCGCCCCATCTTTACACAGGAACAGCTCGCTTCTTCCCTCCGTGCCACTTATCTTGCAGCTCCGGTACTTTGGGCTAGCACCCTTTATGATTTAGAGCAACTCCACAGCGACATCCTATCTGCACTCCCCTCCGACCCACTCACCGAACTACATATGTCCTCCCCCAATCTGGACTCATACTGGTCAGTCAACAAAGACGGCTTCCTCCGTCTCGACAAACGCATTTATGTTCCCGATGCCAATGACCTCCGACTCTGAGTCCTCCACTACAAACACGACAACCCCCTCTCCAGACATTTTGACCAAAACCAGACTTTGGAACTTGTACACTACGAATACACTGGGCCAAGGATACGGATGTTCATCAAAGAATACGTCTCCTCCTGCACCACTTGTGCCCATGCAAAGGTCCCAAGACACCGACCCTATGGGTTGTTGAAACAACTCCCCATCCCCATAAAGCTGTGGAATTCCATCTCTATGGATTTCATTGAGCAACTCTCCTTGTCCTCTGGATTCACTGCCATCCTTGTCGTCATGGATCAATTATCCAAACAGTGCATCTTCATCCTGACGTACGACACGGTAATTTCCCCAGACTTGGTAAAACTCTTCCTACTCCATGTCTTTTCTAAGCACGGAGTTCCCTCTCACATTACCTCCAATTGAGGTTCAGAATTCGTCTCACACTTCTTCCGCTTACTTGGGAAAGCTCTCGACATCTGCCTCCACTTTACCTCCAGCTATCACCCCGAAGGAGATGGTCAGACAGAATGTATGAACCAGACGCTCGAACAGTACCTCCACATATATTGTAATTACCAGCAAGACAACTGGTCCGAACTCCTTCTGTTAGCAGAGTTCACATACAACAACGCTCCGAGTGCCAATACTGGCATCTCCCCATTCTTCGCCAATAAAGGCTACCACCCCAACATCACAGTATACCCCGAGCGTGACCTCACCTCTGCCAAAGCTCGCGAATATTCCGTAGACCTCAATTCCCTCCACAGTTACCTCCGTGAAGAAATGGCTGCTGCCCAAAAGCGTTATCAAGGACCTGCAGATGCTAGGCGATCTCCGGCACCGGACTTCAAAGTTGGTGACCTGGTCTTCATAAAAGCAAAGTACTTCCACTCCACTAGGCCTTCAAAGAAACTCTCCGAGAAGAACCTAGGGCCCTACCCAATCATCGCTCAGGCAGGCTTCCACTCCTTCACTCTCCGACTCCCTGAGTCAATGAAGTCCATACACCCGGTCTTTCATGTCTCACAACTAGAACCCTCTGTACCCAATACCATACCTAACCGGGTACAATCTCCACCACCTCTGGTTGAAGTAGACGGAGAACCAGAGTATGAAGTTTCAGAGATCCTCGACTTGAAGATAGATCGATGTCACCGAAACTGCAAACTCTTATACCTCATCCGGTGGTCAGGATACGAAGGAACAGACGAAGAAACCTCCTGGCTTTTAGCCACTGAACTCGGCCATGCTTCCAAACTTGTCCGCGACTATCACACTCGCTATCCGGACAAGCCTGGACCTCATTCTGCATGACCAGACACAATTCCATTAAGTAAAGAAAAAGAGAGAAACAAGTAGTCTACTATATCTCTACTTCCTCTCCTTTTTCCTCTCCCTCTTCTTCTCCCTCCTCCTCTCCCTCCTCGTTTTCCTCGATTATCTCCGCAATCAACCCGGCCAACTCCAACTCCAACTCCTTTTCCTCCCCTTCCCCCACCTCCGACTCCAACTCCTCACTCCTGTACACCTCCTCCACCTTCAACTCCACCAGGCACTCCAGCAGAGAATTCTGCCGGTCAAGCCACCTGTTCTGCGACTTCAGAGCCTCCCGGATCTCCTGAAGGATCTTCGAGAGTTCCGCTGTCGCTCCCGTCCCCGCTTCATCTCCGTTGGAGCCACTAGGCCCTGCCTCATCCCCTCCTACCCTCCTCCACTTCCTCCGCATCTCCGGCTGCTCCTCCGCTTCCTCTGCCTCTCCAGCTGCTCCTCCGCTTCCTCCGCCTCTCCAGCTGCTCCTCCCCACTCCACTCGCATTTCGCCTTGGCATTGCGGCACTCGATGCACGACTTGGATTTTCCGGGGCCAAGTACACACTCGAGCCCCCAGCATTCACAGTGCAAGCACTGCTGCTCCACCGACGCCCTCTTCTTCTCCTGTACGACACTCTGTCATGTCCGTACCTCCTCTGCCTGTCGTCCGTTAGTTCCGACATACCCTGGTGCACTGTCACTCACCCTTCTGATGGCCTCCTCCTCGGCCTTTCGACGCGCCCTCTCCGCCTCCTCGCGCGCCTTCTTCTCTGCCTCCTCATGGGCCCTCCTCTCCGCTTCCTCCTTCCAGGCCTGCACCCTCCTTCATCGCTCATTGTACTTGGCGGCACTAACCGCCTCCTCCTCGTCCTTATCCTCCATGAGGCGCTTGTCAGCCCACTGTTGAATATTGTTGAGGTCAGACATGGTAGGGAGTAAGGAGTATGCAGAATTGGCTGAACCAAACCATTGATTTTTATACACCAGCAGCTCCGCACTTTCGGACTCCGTTTCTCTTCCACTCCACATTGTCTCTCGCCTAGGCCTTCAGGGGTTCAGGCCTAAGAGGGGGATACTGTCATATCCCATATAACTTGACAAGTCCAACTCCAGACTTCCGTCCACAACTCCGGCATGTTCTCTTATGGAACGTACTTCCACGCTCTCAGACTTGTGTATAGTAATCTCACCTACTTACTTGTACATACCTATGCTTCTTCATCTGTCCTAGTCTCGCCTTGTAGACACCTCCAATCCAGTGTCTGTCTCGCTTAGGAGCACCGCTCCAGCAAGGTACCAACTCCGTTACTGCCTCCGTTACTAATACCTTCGTCTCAACCGTATATAAATCATCAGTATGACTCCTGTATAGCCAGTTCAAATATCAACTCTGAACACCACTCCTGTCCTCCGTCTGAGTCTCGACAACTCACTCTGACCTCTGCTTGACTTGACATTTGACCACGTCAAGTCCATACCTCTGATCTTCCTACATCCTCAAAATCTGGGACATCAGGCTCGAGCAAGGGCACACCACATAAGGTGAAGCCAAGTCCCGACATCCTCAAGTAACTCCAGTTTATCGGAGTTGCATTGGAGTTGTCCATTCTTAATAGGATGCAGGAACAATAGCAGCTGAATATGGAGGAATGATGTGTGGATACTAAAGTAGGGTGCAGATGATAGTGAAGCTAATGTGAAAATGGCCCACTGCAGTGACGACAGCGAGGGGTGTGGTGGCACAAAGAAGAGACTGGACAAGGATGACAAATAATGACAAGGTCAGCAAACAACAATGAGAGAAATGGTAGCACTAAAGAGTGAGAACGAGTGTAACAACAGGGAGAATTGGATGGTGCAAGGAAAAGGAGTGGAAGGCAGTGCACATTAATGAGCATGACAGCAACAGCAGTGGTGACAACCAGGAGGATCAGGTGGTGCAAGGAAAAAGACAGGAGGATGACAGCACACAAGAACACAGACACCCCACAATGATGAGAATGACAACAGTGGTGGGAAGAAGAGCAGAAAAGGAATTGAAGATAACGCACAATGACAGGGATGGCCAGCGATGATGAGAGTGGTGGCAGCAGCAGCAATGACAACAACAACAACAATGGATGGTGGTGGCATGAGGAAAAGGAGCATGGGAGCCATGGTACCACCAGCACAGCAACCAAATATGGCATGGGGAGATAACCGGCGGCATATCCTAATCGGGATGACGGTCCTGGGCGACGATAACAAAGTAAAGTGTGGATTTAGGGTGGTATTTAACACTGGTGTTGGGAAAATGTCAGGCTCCTTCCCATCCTCTGTTTCGAGTGTGAGGGGCGGCATCCGAGGGCATGTGGATGTGAAAGTCACGTAAACAAGTCGAAAATTCAAACACTGCGCAACTTTAATCCCCTCACACTCTCCACAGAGGCTGGAAGATAACATTCATAAATAATGTCAGCCACTGTGGCTGTCACAGCAGAGTGCAGAAAGAACACAACGTAGAACAAGATTAGGGTTTATTTAAATGACTTAGTATAACTTATATTTCGTGCTGAGATGTCAGGATACCTACAGTCTGGCTACATCGCTTTATTGCAGCGCTCACCAACGATCTCGCTGTGCCAATGGATTCATTGAGTGCTGTGCTTAAAGCACTGGAAAATAATCAGCTTACACTGTCTCAGTTCATTCTATCAATTCTCACCCAGCATCAATATGACAACCATCTTGTGGTCTGTGACTTCGTCTCGCATCTTCCAGATATTCTTGGCGCGTTCGTCAAGCATCCCCGCTCAAATTCTCAATGCTCAAGTGAATTATTCAAGAATTCTTACCTTAGGGAGCTTCAAGAGCTCGCCTCTGAAGGTAGTGGCTGGCATTTTGGAGCTTCGAGTACAACAACAAACCAGCTTGAGGAGTTTAACATTGAGGAAATGGCACTGGACTTTGAGAGGCGTGCTCCAGGTCTCTTGGACCTTCTGGAAACCCTACTCGGCGATGTTGAGCGGACAACTGGGTCGAGCAGGGACGGACTCGGAGAGATGAGGTTGGATGCCGAGGATGGCAAAGGACCGACCGGCACAGATGACAGTTACTGGGATGAGGTCGACGAGATTGATTTGGAGGGGTTTGTGGAAGGAATGGTGCAAGGCGGTCAGAAATTATCCCCAAACGAGAGGGCAGAGAGACGTTTCAAGCAGCGCGCTGTAATCAAGACAATAGTCAGTATCAATATATTGATGGTCCCACATGCATGTATTGATAGAAAGCAGAAAAAAGTAGTTATTCTCAGTATGCTGATGCAGAACGCCAACCAAAAATCAAATGCACTACAAAGTATCCTCAGGATCTTCTTGCAGTCTGCTCATGCACCCCAAAAAGTCATCGACTCACTCGCCCACATGGGAATCTCAATATCCACTAATGCAATCAATGCTGCAATCCGATCGTTGTCAATTGAGTCACGAAATACCCTCCGGACTTTGGAACAGTCCCTCCTCATGTTACGCGTAGCGTACCAAAGGGGTTCTCGATACTAAACAACGACTTCAGGCGATACTCACGAAGAGACCGACGTCTGAAGTGTTATAGTTCGCAAGAAGACTGAGGACTTAGAGACTGAGGATGACTTATCGACGATGATAATCGTCGAGCTAGAGCTAGAGTGAGACTTAATGTACGCTATGATTGCGTAGACCAAGAGTAAAGTACATGCAGTGAACTGCGAGTATTTATAGGTAAAGGAAACGTGCACGGACCAGCGTGTAAGGGACAAAAGTAGAAAAGGAAAGAATACGGAGGAATGATATGGAACAATGATGATGTCATGAGAAGGAATCTTATGGAATGCGATGGAGTAAAGGTCAACGTGTCGTCATAAGAGAGGCGACATAGGAGGTAAAGGTCCACTTAGAGAAGAATGAGAAGAATAGTGTTGGGAGAGACTAGTAGCAGGAAATGGACACTGGAGGTTAGGCGACGTCTCCAATTGCGATCGTAGCGAAAGTAAGAAAAGAGGAGAATACTCGGATAAAGGATGGAAATTGTAACAATGCGCGTATCCTTTACCTATAAATACAGGATATCTCTTGATTGTATACGGTACTCTTGGTCTATGCAATCTAAGCATATATTAAGTCTCATCCCTCAGTCCCACTAAGTCCCTCAGAGGCTAGCCATCGCTAGCATACCTTTTGTCCCAACTCTTGCCACTTGTGAAATACAACATCTTAGATGTCGGTCTCTTTGTGAGCATTGCCTAAGAGTGTTGTCAAGTATCAAGTGCTTCTTTGATATGCTTCATATAACAAAAGACCAAGAGTAACCTCGGTCCCACCTCTCCAGGTGAAGGACCTATCCATCGTCACCACAAGCTTCAGGAGGGGACTATTCTTCCTTGACCCAGAGGAGTCAGATATTGAAATTGACTCACCCCCACGAGGAAATACTCCAGCAAACCCTAGACCCATCATTGCTCCTCCAGCAAACCCCAGACCCTTAGCCATCGCACCTGTAACCCCTGCACCTCCATCAGCAACATCCAGTAATCCCCCAAAGATGTCATCGAAAGCCACTGAGCTCAAGGCGGCCCTCCCCACTGACTTTTCCAGAAAATCCACAGACGCTTCCCGATGGATTAAAGCTATGAAAGCTTACTTCTCTCTGAACACCAGCCTTTATTCCTCTGATGAAGGAAAGGTTACCACCACCCTGAATAAGATGAGTGAAGGGCAAGGAGCCAACTTCGCTGAAATATGGTATAACAAACTTGCCGATGCAACAATCCCCGGCACCAAGAAAACCTTTGAAAAGTTTGCAGCAAACCTTGAAACCACATTCTATCCCTTCGACACCAAAGCCGCCGCTTGACTAGACTTATCAAAGCTAATCCAGAAATTCCTCAAATGACCTAATGGGACCCATGATGACAGGTTTCAACAGTACATCACCGATTTCCAGAACCTTGCCTGCAAGGCAGGAATCACAGACGACATAACCCTCATCGATCAATTTTCCCTTGGACTCGATCAGCAGATCGCCATCATGATCCTCTCCATGACACCCATCCCCATCACAATCAAAGAATGGATCGAATGGGCAAAAACCTTCCACACCCAAAAGATGCGCATCATGGCCCTTAGAGGAAGATGTCCCCAGAACTCCTTCACACCTCGCCCCCAAAAAGACCCAAATGCCATGGACATGGACAACATCACCATCTCCAAGTTAACTCCCACTGAGTGAACTCGCTGCTTCTGTGAAGGACTTTGTCTTCGCTGCCGAAAGAAAGGGCATAATGCCAACAATTGCACCACCTTTGCCACTTCCAGCCATCGCCCCAATAACCAGAAAGTGAACGCCACCGAAATCACAACCTCACCCCCTAACACTCATCACTCGAAACTTGATGAATATGTCAACTCATTAAAGACCTCAGGAAAGAGTGAGAATGACATCATCTCCATCCTTAAAATGTGCTATGAGGAGACACCTGAAAACCTTGCCTAGTTGGAAACCTTACCGTATGGAGTACAGAAAGCACGGGATTTTTGAAAAGGGAAGCTACCTCGACATTTTCTTCCCTAGACTTGAACCATGTACTAGTAGCCCCAGGAAATAATTGAACGATATGACTTCCTGTTTCCTTACATGGAATCAAACAAACCGTCGACACCACTGCCTTAGTTGATTCTGGAGCCACTGGAAATTTCATTGACCCTCGACTTTTACCCCTTGGAATCTTCAAACTCTCCCGAATATCCAGCCCCGTCATTGCCTATAATGTGGATGGCACCCCTAACACAAAAAGAACCATCCAATGGACAGCTCAGATATCATTTTCTACTGGTCATCTATCCGACAAAATCTCTTTCATGGTTATATGCCTCTTCCATCCACAGATTATCCTCAGCATGCCTTGGCTTAAGAAATGGAATCCAACCATCAATTGGAGAGCATTTACCATCGATTTCACCCCATGCACCACAGCACACCCCTCCCATGCCACTGAGAACATTGATAAAGTCACCATTGCCACGGAAATCGCTCAGGCCGAAAAATCCAAAAATGTCACCCTCCCAGACTTTTGCACTAACTTCACTGATGTCTTTGACAAAGCTACCCATGCAAAACTCCCCCCTCATCGCCCTTATGATCATACCATTGACCTCAAGGACACTTTCATCCCCAAAGTTGCCAAAGTTTACCCACTCAACCCTGCCGAAAAGGAAGCCTGCCAACAGTTCATCGACGAACATCTGAAAACTGGCTGTATCGTCCCTTCCAAATCCTCCCAAGCCTCTCTTTTTTTCTTTGTACCCAAAAAGGATGGATCTCTATGTCCCTGCTAGGATTACCGATATCTCAATAGTCATACTGTCCACAATGCATACCCCCTCCCTCTCATCTCCGAACTCATCGACGACATGAAAGACTCAAATTACTTCACTAAGTTTGATATCCATTGGGAATACAACAACATTCGCATCCACGAAGAAGACCAGTGGAAAGCTGCCTTCATCACACCGCTTGGTCTCTTCGAACCCACTGTTATGTTCTTTGGCCATTGTAACACACCTGGGACTTTCCAAGCATTCATGAACCATATCTTCGCAGACATGATTGCGGAATGATGGTTAAAAATCTACATGGATGACCTAGGCCTACACACAGCTGGCACCCTATCCCTTCACCATGAATGAACATGCTATGTCCTCCAACAACTTCAAGAACATGGGCTTTCCGTCAAACTATCCAAATGCTCCTTTGACACCCCCACCATGGAATACCTCAGTATCATCATTGGAAATGGCAGAGTACAGATGGACCCCTCCAAACTCTCCACTATCACTACCTGAAAACTGCCTACTTCTGTTAAAGGAGTACGATCCTTTCTTGGCTTCGCCAACTTCTATTGAAAGTTGATTCCTAACTTCTCCCACCTCATAACACCCCTCACGTTCCTCACCAAAAAGGATCAACTGTGGGTATGGACCCCACTTCAACAGCACGCCTTCAATACCCTTCACCAAACCTTTTCCACTGCCCCCATCCTTATAATTCCTGATATTTCCCATCCTTTCCATATCATGACTGACGCCTCCCTTCTTGCCGCCGGAGCAGTTCTCATGCAAAAAGACGTCAATGGTGATCTCCACCCTTGTACCTATTTCTCCAAAACCTTTTCCCTCATGGAGCGGAACTATGACATTTATGACTGTGAACTCCTCACCGTCATCTTAGCCCTCACTGAATGGAAACACTACTTCCAAGGCACTTCCTTCCCTGTTTCTATCATCACCGACCACAAAAACCTCTCCTACATTAAAGATCCTCGCAAACTCTCTCGACACCAAGCCCGTTGGGCACTCTTCCTCCAAGACTTTCACATTGCCTGGGTGGTCACTCCTGGAACACACATGGGACCCACTGATGCCCTATTCTGGAAGGATTACATCGACACCACCTCAGACAACTTAGATGTCTCCATTATACCTGATCCGCTCATCATCAATGCCCTCGATCTTGCCCTTTCCGATTCTATTGCTTGCTCCACCCCCTCCAACCCCCTTGTCCTCCGTGTCCTCTCCACCATTTGGGAGGGCTCTCCTCTTTTCTCTCATGCCTCCCTCACCAACTGGACCTTCGACAACGGCCACCTTTACTTCAAGGGGCGCATGTTTGTCCCACTGACTTCCTGCTCCACACTCCTTCATGCCATCCATTCCTCTTTCCTTTCTGGCCACATGGGAATCTTCCACACCAAGTCACTTCTTGAGTGCAACTACTAGTGGCCTGGTCTTGCTTCCTTCATCAAACACTTTGTTGATGGCTGTGCTGTTTGTCAGCAAAACAAGGTTAACACTCATTCCACCACACCCCCTTTGGCCCCTATTCCTTCTTCCCACCTTCTTCCCTTCAAGCAACTCTCCATCGATCTCATCACCGACCTTCCCCCCTCTGCTGATTTTGACTCTATTGTGGTCATAGTAGATCACGGCCTTATGAAGGGGGTAATCCTTACTCCATGTTCCAAAACCATTGATGCTGCTGGAATTGCACAAATATTCTTCGACAACGTATTCAAATGCTTCGGGCTCCACGACACTCTCATCTCTGATCGTGGCTCCCAGTTTACCTCCGCATTTGCTAGAGAACTAGCCCGCTTTCTTCACTACGATGTACGACTATCCATGGCATATCACCCACAGACAGATGGACAAACTGAAAGAACCAACCAAGAACTGGAAACTTATCTTCAGATCTTCTATGCCAACAACCCTTTCTCTTGGGCGCAATCCCTATCTGCAGCCGAATTCCATCATAACTCTGCCCCGCATCATTCCACCAAGAAATCTCCGTTCTCTCTCCTCTACAGATATGAACCTCGGTCCTACCCTCCCTTAGGAAAAACATTCCTCCCTGCCCTTGAAAACCGACTTTCCTCCCTAGATGAAACGTGAAAGGAAGCCCTTGCCGCCCATGAGTCAGCTAGAAAGATCATGACCTCAAGAATGACTCACCGATTCTCCCCCTGGAAATCGGGAGATAAGGTTTGGCTCGAGGCAACTCATCTCCGCCTCCATTACCCCTCATGGAAACTTGCTCCCAAAAGAATGGGACCATTCGAAGTCATTCACGTATTATCTCCCCTCACTTACCAACTAAAACTCCCAAAAACCTGGAAGATCCACAACATATTCCACGCCTCTCTTCTAACTCTCTATCACTCCAATGAGACCCATGGACCCTCTTTCCCTACACCACCCCCCAATGTCATAGATAACGAAGAAGAATACAAGATCAAGGCCATACTCTCCTATAAAGGAACCAAAGGCCGAAGGAAGTACCTGACTGCCTGGAAAGGATATTCTCCCACCAAAAATACTTGGGAATCCGAATATAACCTCCGACACTCCACCTCAATCTTGAATGAATATAAACAACGACATAATCTCTAATCCCAATCACCCCTTCTTCGTTGCTCAACGGTGTCTCTGTGAGTATCTTGCAAATGAATGAACAGTGATCTTGCATCTCTCTTCATCACCATTGCCCGCGTACAGGCCACCCTCACACAAGCCCGTCTTCAGAAACTCTACCCTAACCTTAACATCCCCACACACACTGCTCTACACCAACATTTCTGTCACATCTACGGCTATCCTTATCATTACTAAAATGTCTTTCCTTTCGTCAGCCAATACATCTTCTTCCCTAACCACTCCTAACTCCCCCCTTCGATCTCGCCATGTATACCCCATATTCTTTCCCACACATGCAGCCCACCTCCTTTACACTGCCATCATTGACACACCCCATCTACTTCTCGCACTTGAAGAAGACCCCCTTTATCATGATGATATTATCTCCCACCAACTCATCCATGTATTCCACGGGATTGCCCAAGCACTTCGACTTCACTCCACCGGAATCAATAACCTCCCAGTATGCTTCACCCTGGAAGCCATCCCTACTCACATACTCGCCATACTTTATGAACATGGATTCGCCACCTTTATTGAAGCCCTTCCTCCTGCCATCATTTATCCCACATTTCACCACATCTACCTTTCCTTGCCACAGAACCAGCGTGATTCCTACTTAGAATGTGTAGAACAATTTTTAATTTCCACTCCACACCAATGTTCCCCTATCCCAGTACCCCCTCCTCTTGCAGAAAGACTATCTTCCCCTCTGCCTTCCGACACCTCCACTGCCGTGGAATCTAGCCAAGACTCAGACTCGGACACGGACTTTGAACCCACAATCCCTATTCCTACTGACCAGCCACACATCATCACCCTTTTTAAGGGCAATCAGATTTTATCTTTCCCCATTCAAACTCTGCCCCGACCTGACCGCATCCGCATCCCTCTGGTGACACCCGAGCCGTCTGCTTTCAATGTCATCATGCGGGTCACTATCGAGAGGATTGTCCAGAATATTCATGCCCCCATTGCCACACTGCTGCCCCTGGTCACCCCACCTGTCAATGTCTTTCTCTCTGATGTAGCTATTATCACAACTGGGAACATTTCAAATGCTCCTGCCCCCACTGTAATTGTGGAATTTGCTCTACTCCTGGGCTTATTGTTGACGACTGTCTGTTTGAACGTCTATCCCCTTTCCAGTCCGTGGCAATCTACGGAGGACCATCCACCTCTTCCATATAACTCTCTCTCTGACAGAGGCCTTTTCATCGAATCTGGAATTTGATTGTACTGCAGGGGTAATGTTACAATTTTGTTACTTCATCCATGCGTTCTTCTCTTCTCTTATTTCTCTTACACACAAACATGGAGGCACACCTCTGTCTCCAATGTCAGCTTTCTTCTTCTCATCAGTTCTAATGTGATCCTTCTCATACTTCTCTAAC
>JBBPNO010000585.1:0-19337 GCA_038090915.1 Boletus eberwhitei
CCGGGTGTTCACACTCACAGCGTCAAACCAGCGGTAATCAATGAAAAGCCTGAGGGACTGGATAAGCACGACATATCGTCAGACAACCGAACGTACCCTTCGGTATAATTGATTTGCAGGATTCCGTTTGGGTCACCACCCAAGGTAAGCGGAACGTAATCACTCGCGTTCTTGGCGATCGTGTATGGCAAGCGTCCAGATGGATTCCAATCCCCGTACAACACATCCGTGATCGCATTGCCAGCTTCACTTCCACCAAGGCTGGCCCAGAGGATCTGTCACCCAATTAGAGATGGAGGGAGATACGGATCGAGAAACACCGACGGCAGTGACGTTGGGGTGCTCCACCCACGGCTCGAGAATGAGAGGTCCAACGCTGTTCGTAACGACGATGGTGTTGTTGTTTTGGGCGGCGACGGCAAGGATGAGTTGATCTCCCCCATGCCAAGCAGTCAGATTCTTCCTGTCGCCTGCGTTTCCATCGACCGTAATATAGGCCTGCACTGAACGTCAGCGCGATGAGCCAACGGACGAGGTCATGTCATGGTATACCTCTCCGGAGTCAGAGTTGACGAAAACGATGGCAACCTCCTGATCGGCGACGACGCTTGCTGCCGCGGTGAGATCCCAATTGTCAAAGTCCCACGAAAAAATAGATGCAGCAACTCTGGCGCGAGCTTGAATGGCTTCGTATGGCTGACAGATGGATGGATGAGCACCGTCCGGCTTGGGGACAAGGTTCGACTCACAGAAATAAGAGACGAGAACCTGGCCGTGCTTTAAATCAAGTCAGCAATCGCGCGCGAATCAACAAAGACGTAGGCATACCCAGATCCCCAGCCCATGGCAAGGATCCCGGTTGGGTCGCCACCCTGGTCTGCATATTCGTTGGGGCCAGACACGGGTGGCGCAGCATCGCTTCCGACCAAGGCGATACTCTTCGGATTCTTCAAAGGTAGCGCACCCTCGTTCTTGAGCAAAACGATGCCAGCAGTTGCGACCTCCAGAACGACGCTAGTGTGGTTGGTTAGGGCATTGACTTGCTGGTTGATAGGGTCATTGGTATTCCAGGAGTCAATGGTCGTCTGCGGATAGTCTTCATCCTGGTGCAAGTAGTACCATGCAGCGACAATACGCGTGGCCATGTCGTCAAGTCGGGCCATTGAGATGGTATTATTCTGGACAAATGCGGTCAGGTTTCCGCCAAAGTAGGAGGTGCCCGAGTCAAATGTGATGTCTCCAGGCATAGTCATCTGTAAAATTGACGTTAACCAAACATCCCAGAGTAGACGGCCGAATTGCACAGACGTCAAGACCCTCAACAGCTGACAACATATTCATGGTTGCAGCCCAGTCCGACATAACAACTTTCGGCAATTCAGTACATGATTTCGATCTTATGAAAAAGGTGCTTACAGCCCTGGAAACCAAATTCTCTCTTCAGTATGTCATTCAAGGTCTTGTTATTGTTGCAGGCATATGTTTCATTGATAAGGTCTTGACAAGAGGTTAGAGCGTGACCAGATTCAGGTGAATATAACTGACTATAGCTACACATGACTGACGATACGCCAGCCATCACGGAACGCATGAATGGGTGCGCGTAAATCTCATGCTGGGTCCGGTCATCGACATTGGAAGATTCTTGAGTACGCATGTATTCTTGCTCGCTGCCAAGGGTAAACAATCAAAAAGGATGCGAAACCGCAGGCCAACTCAACTTGTTAATGTAGTGCTTGGCGGTGGCCTGGACACCAGCAGATTGCATACCGAGAATGGTTTCGTACGCGGCTTCTCCAACAAGGAACGGGTCAGCACCGAAACCTTCCCAGTTACGTCCACCTTGAGCAACGCGTCCAAAGTTCATCATAGGACTGAGGGCAATATTGACACCCTTTGCCTTGAATTCCTGGCCCATGGCGATTCCACGTGCGCGGATAAAAGCACGGTTCCATCTATAGCAGCCAACGTCAGGACCGCTACGGGGAAGGAGTGGTCGAAGCTACTGACGATGACGCGACGGTAATACCGGCCGGAAACGCGCTGACTAGATCGGTGAAGCGGACTCCGAGTGGCGAGTCCTGTTACAACGTTTGAGATGAAAGGACCTTTTGACAATGAATGAACCTACCTGAAGGCAGAGACCGGGGAAGTCGACGACTGGGGGAATATTTCCCACGCAGGGACCGTTGGCCCAACCAATACCAGTGGTAATGTTAACCTTTTGCTCGATGGTATAGTTTGAAATCTACAACATAGCCAAAAAAAAGTCAGATGAGTGAGGACTAGGAGCAAAGAAGTCGATACGAACCAATGATTGAGCCTTGGAATACGCGATGTACCATGCAGGTGCAAAGTCGGGGACGATAACTGGATCTGGGCTAACGGGGGGAGGGTATAATGGGTCAGTCTCAGGGAAGACGGGTGGTTCTGGGAGGAGGGTGGGTGTGGGGAATGGGGTGAAGGGGTACGTTGAGATGGGGATAGTGAGAGGCCCGGACTGAGAGAGGCTCGAGGTTGGAGAGGTAGACGAAGAATTGAAGCTAGCACTAGTAGAATTGCCAGATGAGGACGGACTCGGTGTGGTACCAGACGTGCTTGGCGCAGTGGTGGAAGGAGCGGATGGAGTCAAACTCGCAGAGGTGGTGCTAGAAGGAGAGGAATGAGACGGACTCGCTGAAGTTGAATGTGGAGACCGGGGAGATGAAGAAGACGAAGCATGGGCGTCGCACACGAGGATGTACGACGCGAATAGCAGGGAGAACAAGAGGTTGAAGAAGTTCGCTACCATCACGGTATGGGTGTAAGTGGGACCAAACTGAAACGAACGCAATTAATCATGGTGGGGGGGGGGGGTATTTAAGTAAAGGACGTGAGTCCAATAATCGGACCGTAAGATGAAAATCAGATGAGCGGTAAGCGCCGGCTATTTGACACCAATGACATTGTAACGATACGCATGATCTGATGAGACGGTCAGCGAGTCCCTTTCCACGTCAAAAAGTTCCTAGGCAAGAGTATGCTCATCGGTAGTGAAGGTTCCCCGTGGTGCAGGTACGGTCCCCATGGATATTACTTGACAAGTTCAATCTGAGCTGACAACGGCGATGACAATCTGGGGCAGGGCACCGGGCGGGTCGTTCAAACGTTCATGTCAGTAACGCCGTCATGAGAAAATGTCGGAATGGCGTTATTTGGGTAATTATTTTCGACCCACGTACTAGATTTCGAAATCCCTACTAACTAACTAACTTGCCACAATACCATTGAACACTGCCATTCGAGTTTTCGGTTTTCGTTGAGCTTTACCGCCGCGTTGGACCGTTCACTGTCACTTGCACACCCGAGCTCGGGACTAAACCGGTGTGAAAAGGAAGACCGGGAATTAGCTACCACATGATTCGAATAGCTAGCGATCTATATCCCCATTCTATTCATTCACTTTGCTCCGTCGCTGTGCTCTTTTAAGATCTGCTGCGGAATGAGTCGAAACAGCTCACCTCTGTATATTTTCGGTTCTCCAATCCCTTCCTCAACGCGTCCGCAGCTCTACAACAACGAACGTCGCTCCACAGTCCTTGTTCACCGGCCACCGCTCGTTGGCTGTTACATAACCGCTTGCGGCATCGGTTGGCTTCAAACACGCGGTGATCATAGGGTAGTAGAGTTTTTCACTCTGTGCCCTTTTTTTTTTTTTTTTTTCGTTGCTTATTTCCGACGTGAACCAGTTCCAATGTCCTCGGTTTTCCACCATTCGTCGGATGCCCGACACTCCCGCACCTCGTTTCCGACTTCCCATGTCGATTCGATTGACCGTTTTTCGTTGCCATCGATCCAATAGAGGGCATGGATGTTCTGCCTGCAGGTCGAAAGGTGGTCCTCATTTACCGAGGTTTCCCCGCAATTTGTCTACGGTTTTTCTACAGGCGGGTCACTGCTCCGCAATTAGTGACTTGCGCAAAGGACGGGGCCATGGCGTATAAACGATTTGAATGTGACGACTGCTTGCAAAGAGTTCAGACAGGTCCGTTGCGATGAGGTCCTTCAGGCTCTGCCCTTTCTTGTAGGGCAGCCTTCAAACTCCACATCGGCCACGTCCTCCTCTTCTCCGGCTTCGTCTACTCATAGTAGCACTAGCTCCGACCACATCTTATACTCCTACTTCGTACCTCGCAACTGAAACAGGACCACTCACTCTTCCTATTCATTCAGCCCATTTCCAACACCCTCAACGCAACCCGATCCGCCGATTTATCCCGCCACAGATCCTTGGTATTCCCCTCCAGTCAGCCCAGATCCCCAAATCGTTCCCGACTTTGGTCCAGCATGGGCGGCGGCATACACCAAGGCGAAAGCTCTCGTGAATCCCTGATCCGTTCTCACTACATCTCGGTAATCAATCGCGTTGATCCTTCTCTGTCTCACACGCGACACACAGATTGCAAATTTCACCGTATGGGACAAAGTCAACCTGACCCACCGGCATAAACGGTAGATGCGTGGGTAACATTGGTCCCGTGGGAGATTTCCCCGGACTGTGTCTAGAGGTAACCGCTCTCCATCCGACCTACTTGAACCGCTGAAGACATGTCTACTAGGACTCACCGCTGGGCGTCCGATTCGCAGTTGACGTCACGTCTTTCCTTGCGGGCATCACTACTGCATCTACGTGCGTTTTTCGCTAGTCTTCACTCGCCGAGCCTCGACTTGTATGCAGATGGAACCGCGCATTGATGTGTACCCGGGGTCTCTACATGGGCCAAGAGTTCAAAGGAAAGGGCGCTCACATGGCGCTCGGCCCCATGATGAACATGGGCCGTATCGCTCGTGGCCGGAACTGGGAAGGGTTCGGTGCCGATCCGTTCCTCTCCGGGGAGGCTGCATTCGAAACCATCCCTGGCATGCAAGCAGGCACTGCGAAGCATTACATCAACAAGTGCGCGATTCTCGTCTTTGTTTCGATAAACGCTGATTCGTCGTGGCTGTCGAAGAGTGAACAAGAGCGGAAGAGAACTTAGGAGTTCTCGAACGTCGATGATAGAACCGAACACGAAATATATGCGCAGCCTTTCATGCGCTCTGTCATGGCAGGATCATGCATAGCTACAGTTGAGTCTTTCGGTCCTTTTGTTGCGCAGCTTATTTTTCTTTCAATAACGTAGACTTGGTGAATGACTCGTATGCTTGCAACAACAACAAAACTCTGAATGACATGATGAAGCGCGAGTTTGGATTCCAAGGGTGTTGTATCTCATCCGTCGCTGAATTCGATGCCAAGCAAGGATTGGGCATATAGTCATCATGTCCGACTGGGCGGCCACGACAGAGACCCCGAGTGCGGTCGCCGGCCTCGATGCAAGTATCTCGCTCCATTTTCATGCCCGCATGTTGAATTACTCGTCTTTCTGCAGATGAACATGCCCGGAGGAGTCCTCTTTGGTGAAAATTCTCCCTATTCTTCCTCTTTTGGCGGCAACCTCACCACGTTCGTCACGAATGACACCATTCCAATGGCTCGTCTCGACGACATGGCTACACGTATCGTCGCCGCGCGGTACTATCTGCATCAGGACGAGTACTACCCGCCCGTGTCTTTCAACAGCAATGACCCTCTTGACCCCGCCATGAATCCTTACGTCGACGTCCAAGCTGACCACGCGACAGTCGTGCGCCAGATCGCAGCAGGTGGTATAGTCTTGCTGAAGAACGAAGGCGTGTTGCCCTTGGACAAGCCAAGAAGTATCATTTCTGGCTATGGGATGAGGAACTGGGTGTGTTTCCCGTGCTAGATCGTATCCTTTGCGCGCGCGTCAGCGAGCGGTGTAGGACCCACAACTTTACGTATCTTATTTCTGTGCGTGACTCCCTCGGGGAGGGGATCCTCTAACAATGCGATTGATATGTTTTGACCCAGCCTTACGAGGCCGTCCAGGCACGCGCCATATGGGACCAAACGAGCGTGTCCTGGGACTTTGATGACTGGGACCTCGACTCGGCTGGGAACGACGTCATCGACAAGGAGGTCGCCATCGTGTTTATGAATTCGGACACGCGTCGTTGGTGCCAATCGCTCACCTTTGGTATAGGGCCACATCACCGTCGACGGGAACGCGGGCGATAGGCAGAACCTGACAGCTTGGCACCAAGGCGATCAGCTCATCCTTGCCGTCGCGGCTCAGAAACACGAACAGCGTCGGTCCGTCGATCCTCGAGCCTTGGGTTGAACATCCAAGCGTCACTCACTGCTGTCAGTCCTCCCTTCCTTTTTGCGCTGGCATCACCAAAACGAGGACGATACCTAGATCGTTTGGGCGAGCTTGGGAGGGAACGAGGTGTTTATATGGAGACTGGAACCCGTCTGGACGACTACCGTACACGATCGCAATGAACGTGTCCGATTATCCCGCTCAAACCCGTCTTTGGTGGAACTGCTACAGACATTTTGTCGATCAACTACACCGATGGGTACGCGTTCCAGGTTCTCGACGAGGACCTTTTTGCAAATGAAAACCAACCGTTTGGTGCGGTATGGTGCCCATTTCAGCTCACAGTCCGAGTGTTGCATAGTACCTACATGCGTCATCCCGTCAAAACATATTCCCTAGTAGGCATATACACAAATAACACTAGTGACGTGAACGATCACAACTTGCTGGCTTTCCCCCATGAAAAGCAACCACTAGCCTGTCATCACTCCGTTAAAGCGTGCTGACAACGAGGGTGGCTCCGTTGCCACTGGTGTTCACACGAGCAACCAAGTCCTGCTGTATTCCGTAGATGGGTCCAAAGGTGGCATACGAGTCGAAAGCAGTGGCCATAGCACCAGTGAAGGTCAAATTGCCAAACTTTGCAAGGGGAACAAAGGAACCACGCTTGCTTTGAACGGCTTGGATGCCACCAGCCAGCAGAGCTCATACACAGAGGTTGAATTGTCCTGTACTCCTGCATGGCGACCTTTGGTAGTGTTGTGATTCTCCCATATCACTATAGCCGCCGTCCGATTGTATGTACGTATGAATGATGGCTTCGAAATCGAGGTGGGGGTAAGGGGTACCACTTGCACCAAGCTGTTCGATGCACGAATGATGAGAACCAATTCAGACTAAAAAGTTTGATCCTCTCATCACTCCACGAGACCATGCCATTTACTGATGTTTCCCTGAGTACCGACCACACTTGAGGGCGGTGATGTTGCAGCCGTGGTCGATACCCACTGTAATTATTACGGCAGTACCGTCCCCGCCCGTAAGGGTGGGGATGGTGAAGACAGCATATATAGATTCGAAAATTGCCTGTCATGAGTTCAGGCATGATGCATGACGGTGGACCATGGGACGATACGAACCCCTTGCAACTGAGAACCAGCAGTGGCATGTGTCCACCATATCGGGTCGTTATTGTCACTAGCACGTGACTCGACACGGCTGGGGGATTGTGACTCACGGTGATCGAAGGGAGCCCCTGGTCGAGATGGATGAGTACTGAGTAACCTGAGCCGAAGAGGCTAGCAAAAGTGTTCCGAGAAGGGCAAACTTGCAAATCATGGTGGGTTGATGAAGTTGTGAATCGTCGATACAACGGGAGTCTGAGAGAAGAGAAACCTGCAACCTTCAATATACGCGCGGCACACATTCGGATGTTCTCATGGAAAGACGTTGACAGGGATGTTCTTGGAGAATCAGATGGTTTCCCATGAGTGCCAACCCGTTCTGCTTCGTGCCATGACCGATAAAACACATTCGAGATGTCCGCCGCGTGCGTTTCATCTTCGTTGTAGATTAACAGCTGAAGTAGTGATCCTGGGATGGGCCATGCGAGTGGATTATGTCGCAGCTTCAAAGGTTACCGGCGGAAAGTACTGTAAACACTGGCTCAGTGTGTGGAGGTAGCCGTGCGTGGTACGTTTGGGCCGCACCCAGTACGCCACTCAACTGATGCCGGCGCTGTTCAAGATGTCAATTGATCAACGCGCGCGTACCATGAAGTGGTCACTATAGACATCGAAACACAAGGGCACTTTTGGACAAGAGTTTGAACCCTTGACAACAGTGTGCCATGAAACGCAGTATCCACACGCTGAACCCGATGTCTACAGTACTTTCCTGGTAATCTTTGGTGCCGCCCTGACAACTCATCTGCGTGACCCATGTACCCCAGCATTTAAATTTTCCACGAACGCCAGAAAGTCAAGTTAAAACGAAGATGAATGCACACGGTAGACATCTCGAACGCGTTTTATCGGTCATGGCACGAAACAGAACGGGTTGATGCTCTGTTCCCAAAGGGGAACGTACCTACCCATGTCGTTTAAAGAGAACATCAGGACGTGTACTGAGCATACTATAAAGGTTGCGGGATGGTCTCTCTGCCTTCATTAGTATATCGACAATCATCACCCTCACCATGGTCTCGTCCTTTTCATCAACCTTTTTCTCACCTTTGCGGCACCTGTGTCCAGATGTACCGGGGAGCAACATCCTCTGTCACTTATCCCCAGAGTTCCACCGGATCCGACTAGGGCACTCAATCTTGGCTTACGGACGTTAGTATCATCCTCACGTGGGTCCATGATCGACAGTTAGGGGTAAATTACGTCACTGTTAGCTTCTACGATCGACAGTGACGCCACCCCCAACTCTCAAGTCACGGGTATCGGCGTTCCCGGGATGATGACCCGTCTCCTGGACGTGAGAAATATCCTCCTAGTTGGTGTCCACGTCGGTGTCATAAAGATTTATCGTGAGAGATGTTGAACTTGCAGTCCAAATTAACACTCATCATTCGTGCATTGAACAGCAACATCAACCGTATACCTCTGCCCCAGCCGGACCCGCAGAACCCGGAGGAATACACAATCCAGGGTGGTGACTTTATCACCCTGCAAGTCTATGCCGGGCAGTTCCCTCCTATGGTGGCGGTTCGTGTTCGGCCGGTGGTGCTGAGAGAGGGTGTCCAGGAAGGGGACTGGACGGTCAGCGTGACTGGCGAGGCTATCCTTGGCCCTAGCAGTGCGTTTTGCGTTGAAAATTTTGACGCTGCAGTGATGGTCATAAGAACTCGGAACAGGTACAACGACGGTTGGGTGCCCCTCACCGACTTTCAAAGCGTGACCTTCTTCGCATTTCGTGCCATGTACAGGAGAGGATTTAACTTTGTCAACCCGGATGTGGAAACTTTTACAGGGGTCATGATGTATCACATGGGTGCACTACCACCTATTAGCGCAGTCACCGATTACGATCACGTCCCCGGCGAAGATGGGGGTATTGTCGTTACAGTCAGATACACAGATTCGAGAACCTGAAGAAGTAGTCGCTGCACTTAATCTGCGACTATTTTACCACATCCTGCATGATATCTCTGTGGGAAGTGAGCGTCCCAGACCAAGAGCCCAACTCTAGGACATGATGCACATACTGTATATGTTGACTATAACCTGACACGTCTTTTTGGACGAGCACTGTGGATCAGAATCATGATCCAAAGTCCGAGCGATACCTACCGTAGACATGTCCTTGACATCATTTGAAGCACGGTCGGATTGTACAGCACTCTTGAGGATCTCACCAAGGATCGACAGGCGCGCGCGAGGCTCTTCCATGCAATCAAGTATCCCAACCGTCGAATTGATGTCCCATTGTCAGAAGAAACTCGGGCGAAATGGTATCGATCGTTCCACCGAGGGTGCGCCTGACGTCGTCCATTTTTTTATTGCACACCTTCCGGGCTACGGAGTGGAGCGCGCGAGGTTCGATCCAAGTGAGAAGTTGTGTTTTGCCACGGTGATCTTCATACAGGCAATCGAGCAACCGAGCAAGCTTTCCGTACAGTCTGTCCTTTGGACAAACATAGATACGATCATGATGCTACTGCAACGTCTTTCTCCGTGGGATCGAAGACCCTGAGGGATGGCGCTGATTCAGAAGAGCGATAGTAGTCGGCCAAAGTTGCAGTGCGTGAATCGCTTTCTGAATGTGCTCGTTCTGAGGTATTGGTCCCTTGGGTGAGTTCGAGGAGAGACTACAGCAACAGCATGGAGTTGGTAGGGACTGTTGTGTAGTGGCACTGTCATGCTGCGCTCGCTGACGACGTCGGACGGAGACGACAAGGAGACTTAACACGGCACTTTTCCCACTGGCACGTGGTCGATGCTAATCCTTAATTGGACCTGTCGCTCACGTGCCCGCGCAGGCCTCAACGAAAATAGACTGGCATATCATCAGGATCGACGGCAGCCTCAGACAGGCTGGGACCCAGACTAATAGCCCAACTCTAGGAATGCACATCTTGAGGATAGGAACGATCTTGTCAACCTGTGGACTCTTCACTCAAAAAAATCACACCCGAAAATACACTCCTCGCTGTACCGTCATTCCTGTCCAGTTGATAGAGTGGCAGTTTAAACTGGTGAGTACCATGAAGACCCCTCCGACGGTTCATGCACTCATCGATTGGTGCGTCACGCCGTTGCAAGCCACAAGAGTGAGTCTTCATAGATCCAATTGTTCTTTGTTTTTCATACGCTGTCGAACCTAAAAGCCCCCCTATGCAGCCACCATGAACGCCCCAGAATCCACAGGTCCCAGCGTAAACCCACCCTGCACCGTATCCGCGAAACCCATTCACAAACACAGTTGTCACACCATTCGGCGCCAAGGCTTATCCTCCTTCGTGCTGTTATACGCGTCGAGGCCAGCGACTCGGGATGTTACGAAGCGCAGTTCGTTTTACGCTCGGTTCAACAGAATCAGTGAGTGGAAACTTAACGAACTGTCTTTGGACTGAATGTTTTTATAATATGCAAAGTCTTCGCTTTATGCTCGGTCCAGCAAATCAGTAAGTGGGGATTTAACAAACCATTACTAGAATGTACAAAGCTGTTCGCTTTACACTCGGTTCGACGGGATCAGTAAGCTGAAAGTAAATGAACAGTCTCAGAACTGAATGTTGCTATGATACGCAAAGTTCTTCGCGTTATGCTCGGTTCAAGAGACTCAGCAAGCGAATATGTTACGAACTGTCTTCGCAGATGGTGCAAAAAGCACTTTGTTTTACGTAGGTGCAATGAACTCAAACAGTGGTATCTGCATTCCGCCGAGGTTCTGCAACATATAAAGTGGCCCTTGTAACTCTTTCCAGTACGTGCTTCCATCATTGTCTGTCGCACTTCACCTGATTCCCGTCATGTCTGTCTCTGTTCCACACTCATGCGTGGTCAAGGATATGCATCCCGTTTCTACGACCACTTGGGGGGACTAAAGCGGCCACATCATGAGATGGAGCAACCGGCGGCGGACCCACTCCTCCCACGTCGGCGCCCGCAACCAGTATCTAATACGAGGAAATGCCCGGTTGGAAAACCAACACATAGGCCAGCTGTTAGATTACTCCCCTACAATCACCACCAAACGCCGCGAGGGACGGTCAACACGGCCTTGGTTCATTCCCAACCCATCGCTTCCAACCGATGCTTGAAGCTCGCCACACGAACGCTAATGTCAAAGTACGTCCCGATAATACATCGAGTTGGGTGGCACAGCTGCTGTGTCCCCGGCAGGGATGCTCATGCAGTTATCGCTGCTGCAATCACAGTAGGCGGGCGTGCAGGTCGCGTTCTCCTTGTTGGACCAGGTGACGTTGTTCCCGACCTTATACGCGAGTTGCATGAAGACATCCGTGCCGGCTTTCTACGACGACTGGTAGAAGTCCTGGCAGTTGAGGACGAGACTGACGGGGTGATACCCGTCCTGGCCGTAGATCAGATCATAGGCGATCGTGGTCGCATTGAGGGGGTCTGACGTGCCGTCAGGTTCGTCCCCCGTGTACCGAAGGAGGAGGTTGGGTCGGGTCTTGATCGCGTCGACTTGTTCGATGACGGAGGTGGAATTCATGTAGATGTAACGCATATCGTACATGAGGTATAGTCCGACTTCTTGCATCCTATCAATGACCATGTTCAGCTTAAATTATCGAATGGCAGAATTGGATGTATCTGATCCTCGTGTCAATAGGGATATCCTCTCGGGGATAGGTGACGGAGGTGATTTTCGAGCCACGTTTCTATGCGTCCCAATAAATACATAGGCTTTGTTCGCAATGACTGTTATGAAGCTTACCTCAAACTTCATTGGGTGGCGATCTGATTTTTTCGAAGAGAGCTCGGATACACGAGCATTGTCATCGCGCTCCAACGAACCATAGGAAGTCATTCACAGGATAACAATGGATTGAGTCATCCGTGTGTGGCTTGGTCTGCGTATGTGGGATAATAGGAAATATGTGCCAGTGGCGCTGCAGGACTGGCGAGTTGCGGTCAAAGTTCAAGTTACAGTAATAGCTGCAGTATCAAGCTGTACTTACGGTAACTGCCAGCTGTAGCATGGCCGATGGAGTCGCGTTCTTATCAGGAGAAGTTTTGATCCGTGATTCAGAGTGCTTGTCGTAAGTGCGCTACACCGTTCAAGTATGACAGCGTTTCATGTTTGTTGCATCCATACGAGAAAGTGCTACTAGCTAGAGTCCGCTCACCATATTCGGTAGACAGGAGAACATTTCTATGGGACACAAAGCATGCGGGCGTAAGTGCCAAAATAAAAGTATGGAGTAGATATTATGGCCCAGCATGTTTTTCGGCATACGAGGTGGACTTTTAAGAATATGCATCTCCGACTGAAAATGCCCAATTTGGCAGGTTTTGTGGTTCATCGCGACCCACAACTACTCCGGATCCTTGGCTCGTCGAAGAGTGGTGAAAAAGCGAAGAAACGGTGTTCCATGATATTGTAAGACGGCGGCCTGGAGGCTAGAGCGGACAGTGGTGCTTATGTGACGAGATGAGTCCGTCCTTGCAAGAACTCCCCTGATTCAAACTATGAACACCACTAGTTTCGGAGGCGATACAACGTTCTAAAAAATGGGCTGTGCTTTTGTTCCAAGCCCCATTCAACATTGATGCTTCGTGATCTCATCGCAGTTCGTTTTACGCTTGGTTCAACAAAATCAATAAAGGGAAATGTTACGAACCATCTTCAGAAATGGTGCGAAAAGCACACTGCCTGCGTAGGTGTGATGAAACCAGCAGTTGAATTGGTTTTGCCGAGGTTCTGCAGTATATAAATTGGCCCTTGTAACACACTCTCTGGTACGTGCTTCCATTGTCGGTCGCACTTCACTTCATTCCTGCCATGTCTCTCTCTGTTCCTATTCCCGATGGTGTATACCAAATTTTCAATGTCGCGTTCCCTAACCAAGATGTCGACTTGGTCTATCCTGGTGGAGTCGACGACTACATTGGGGGGTGGCAAAACAACAGTGACTCACAGAGAATGCAGGTATACCAATACTCTTATCCGTTTAATTTCACTTCTCATTGACGTGCCAGTCGCAGGACAGGTCACCATCTACAACCTCGGAGTTGAGACCTATGCATCAACTCAGCTGCCATCGTACCCTTTCCCCGTTAGTTATTTCCTCCCGTGCTTGTTACCATGCCGATCTGACCTCTCGCCAGGGCTCGCCCGTGACCGGGAATCCCAGCTCCACGGTTATCTGGACTGTGGGTATTTCGCCTAGTTTGGGTGGAAGCGAGCAATACGCGTTAGTATACATCCCCCTTATGCTATCACACTACCCAACCCGGCGTTCAATTGACGCCTTCTGTGTTTTTTAGCATATCCCTGTTTGATACCCCTTATATATGGACTCTTCGGGACGGAAGTAACGGAGCTCCCGTGAGTGTATCCCCTACAATGTTCATGCTGCGGGGATGCTTTATGCTCACTATTGTGGCGCGGCCATCGTTGTTCACAGATAACGTTGGAGCTGTCCACCAGCCTCCCTCAGCCCAATCAGTTGTGGACCTTCGTGCAATTGGAGTAGATACTACACCTATTCGACAATGGTTTCCGTTGATACAGTCTATAGATATTTGTGTGTTCTGTTGTACTCGGTTCCGCAATCTTGCGTCAAGGATAAGCATCCCGTGTCTACAACCACTTGAGGAGTGTAACCGTGAGATCGAACAATCGACGACAAAAGGTACTCGATTCAGAAACAAGATTCACTAATTCCACGTTGAGCCCCCACACGGGCGAGGTACCATCGCTGGTGGGGATATGACATGCGGGTAATGCAATGACAAAACCACTGATCAGCTCGTTCTGTAACAGTAGGCCTGTATGTGGATATAAAGACAAGGCAAGTTTCTCGAGCTGAAAGAGAGCCATGGACAGACCATTGTGCATATGCCTACGTCGCTGTAAGACATTTTCCGTGATCCTGAGCTCAGATCTGGTTGTTGAGCCACGAAATATAGGAATCATGACAGAAGGTCGTCCTCCGACCCCTAAAACCTCTGATTAATTGCCTGTGTGCTGGGAGATGACATGAGAATATCAGTAGACAAACTGATGCGTGCAGCATAACATTTGCGGGTGCACAAAAAGACTGCAAAAATTTAACGCACCAATCCTTTGCGCTTGTCAAGATTGTCGAACACGGCGATACAGTTCAATGCCTCAGGTGTTACTGAGCATGGCAGGGCTTGTCATTACATTACCCGCCATAGCCACGAACTTCCATCAGCTTGTGCCTAGTTCCAGTTCTCAAACCGGTGGTGATCAGCTTGCTTCAGCCCGGTGAGCAGAAATGGTGAATCCGAAATGATGAAGTTCGTGTGTTCATGTGAGTGGAATTTTTGGGCAGTACATCCAAGAGATGAAACTCGTACGCTGAATGGAGATGCACACCGAGTGGAGTGGACCTACCAGGTAGTTAAGCTTCCCATGCTCTTCCGGTTTACCCGTTTGTTCGACGGCACCATCCACCTCTGTCCGTTCGTGCGTTGCCCGTTTGTCCATCATGAGGATGGCCGCTGCCGGTAGCTCACAGCAGGCATCGGCACGAACACCATCATCCTAAACTCGACGCCCAAACGAGATTCGAGAATGATTGCGTGAGTAGTAGCAATCATGCCTTTCTCTTCGCTGCTACATAGGGAGATGCCAGGCTGGTCGATCGTTGCGGGGTGTCCCTCACGACCAGCGTATGTCTAATGTCGAGGCCTTTGCATTCTCCCCGAGTTGAAAAAGGGTGCTCTTCTTGCACAGGACTCAGAGGGTGCGTTTCAGTCACGCTACGCTTGTGTGGCTGTGCAGCGGTCGTGGGGGATGCCGTGCCGAGTCAACAGAGAGAGAGTCAGCAGAGCAACACGATCACGCAGGAACGTCGTTCGCACTCTCGTCTTCAAAGCTTCATGGATGAAGACAGGCAGATCCTAAGCGACGAGGTGAACCACAGGTGGAAACAAATAGAAATGCTCTACTTTGTCAGTGTAACATGGTCTCACTGGTTTAAAAATGGCGCTCAGATTACATATGACCCAGCTCAATTTGAGATTGGCTATTCATCAATCCGTGAGCAGCCAGTTTTATATTTGACGCCACCTAACCACAAATGTTTAGGACGAGATGGATGGCTAATCGGGGTCGTGAACCCTGCCCCATGTCTGTATGTTCTCAGATTGCTCAGTTGGCCCGCCCTTGACTGGACATGTGTACAGGTGTTGCGCAACTATCTCTTGCTGGTTGACCGACCCTCTCAATCAATGGCTCTGGTCGCAAGAAAGTGATTTTCATCGCATGCATGATATCCTTCCTTACTTGCATCTGGTCCGGTCTCACAAATACATGGGACATCTCTTCATCGCACGGTTTTTCCCCGAATTTGGTATTGGCCCAAATCAGCCACCATCCCTGTGTCCGCCGTAGAATGTTCCCCAGCCCCGATCCGTGGAGCATTTGTCATGATGTAGCAGATGTAGACTGCATTTGGTATCTTCCTTGGTGACGTTATCGACCCGGTGTTTTACTTCATCCCCAATACGCCTGGTGTCAGGCCTGCACACTACTGTTGGCGCTTGGATCAGTGAGTATCCCAGAATTGATCGTCTGTTTCCAAGTCTTGTTTGCACCAGAGTCGCCTCGTTGGTTAATGAGCAAAGATCACTATGATGATACCTTCAACGAGCTATGTCGCCTCTGTTCTCCTCCGATTCAGGTTGCAGGGGACCTCTACTATATTTACATGCTGCTAGAAGCGGGGAACGAGATGAGGAAGGGGAGGAACCGTGTCGTGGAAATGTTTACCATACCGCGGAAGCGAAATGCGGCTCTCGCGAGTTGGATGATCCGTCATGTTTGGCCAGCAATTCTGTGGTGTCAACGTCATTGGCAAGTCTCTCTGCTTGCAACGGTGTTTTCGTGCTTAACGAATGATAATAGCTTACTACTCTTCTAATGTCTTCTTTCAGTCCGGTTCCACACAAGTTGCTGCCCTAGCTTCGAGCTCGTGTCTTTGGAATGAATGTTAAGTACTAGAACATTCAAAGCTCTTCGCTTTATGTTCGGTTCTGGAAATCGGTAAGCGAGAACTTAACAAACTAACTATTTCTATAACATGCAAAACAGTTCGCTTTTACACTCAGTTCAACAGAATCAGAAAGCGGAAACGTAATGGACTGTCTTCGGGCTGAATGTTACGAATCGTCACTGCAATGGTGCGAAAAACACTTTGTTTTACGTAGGTGGAATGCAATGAAGCTGCATTCTGCCTGGCTCTGCAGTATATAAAGTAGCCCTTGTAACTCTCTCTGGTACGTGCTCCCATTGTCAGTCGCACTTCACCTGATTCCCGCCATGTCTCTCTCTGTTCCTAGTATTCCAGATGGTATCTACCAAATTGTCAGTGCGGGGTACGGTGGCCAGGATGCCGACTTGATCTATCCTGGTGGAGTCAACGGCTACATTGGGGGGTGGCAAAACAATAGCGACTCGCAGAGAATGCAGGTATACTAAAACTCCTATCCATTTAATTTCACTTCTGATATGATTGCGCACGGCATCTGTTTTGTTCGGTTGTTAGTGGAATGTAACAAATGTCGGAGTAGATCCCGGGCCCGAACTGATAACCATATTCAACCAAGGAGTTCAGACCTACGCAAGTGTTCCGCAGGGTGTGGACCCTACCATGGTTAGTTATTGCCTCCCTTGCTTGTTACCATACTGATTTGAGCTCTCGCCAGGGCACTCCCATCGTCGGAAATCCCAGCTCCACGGTTACCTGGGAAGTGTACGACGTTCTGCCTGGTGCAGGCTACGTCGATGGCCACGTGTTAGTACACATTCCACTCCAGCTCTCACACTACCCAACCTAGCATTTAATTGACGCCTTCTGAGGGTTTTAGCATATTCCTGTATGATACCGCTCTTGTGTGGACTCTTCAGGGCGGAGCTGACGGAGCTCCCGTGAGTGTATATCCTTTTTAAAAAAAGGCCGTGCTGCAAGGATACTTTGTGCTAACAATTGTGCCATGGCCATCGTGGTTCACAGATTGCGTTGGGCCTGACCAGTGGCATCCCTCGCCTCCCTGAGTTCGATCAGGTATGGTACTTCGAGAAATTGGACTAGATACTACGTGTACTTGACGGTGGTTTGAATTTGTAAGGGTTTCCGTTGATACAGTCCATGTATACTTGTCTCTGTTGCTCTACTCGGTTCCACAGTTAGTGTCAAGGATATACATTCCGTGTTTATGATCACTTGAGAGGACAAAAACGACTACGCCACGAACTATAGGAATGGATGACAGAAGGTCGTCCTCCAGCTCCTGAAAACCACTGATTAATTGCCTGCATGCTGGGTGAGACGACATCAGAATATGAGTGGACACACTCATGCATGCAGCGTTTTGACATTGAAGGAACGACTATCTGCGCAGTTTTCCGGGTGTACCGGCGGGCCGAAACCCGATTGACTGGCAGAGCTGCTACAGGTAAGACGATCAGCACAATTATCCTTAGTTTTTCAAGGATGAGATTCTCTTGTTTGTTCAGTTATCCCTGTCTTAATTTCCGTGTCGAGACGTACACTTCACTCTGACAACGCTTTCTTCTTATTTGTGCCTCGAGCGACTCGTATGCTCATTCATGCCATCGCAGGAACACGGATCACAGTATGGTGGAGCCCAACTCTAGGAATGCATGTCTCGAGGGCAGGAACGATCTTGTCAATATGTAGGCCCTTTACACGAAAAAAATCACACCCAAAAACACTCTTCTCATTGTACCGTCATTCCTAGAAAGCAGTCCGGTTCACACTGGGAGTAACGAGAGAGCACCATGTCAATGCGACACAGACCCAAGAGCTCTCAGTTAATGTGCCGATCGATTGGTAAGCATACTTCACGCCGTAGATGCCATTTTCTTTATTTTTCATACGCTGTCGAACCGAATCCCCCCTATGAAGCAACCACGAACGCCCCAGAGCCCACAGGTCCCAGCGTAAACCCACCTTGCACTGTCTCCGCGACCCCACTCACAAACACAGTCGTCATACCAGCCCCCTCAAGACCCAGTGCCTCCCAACTCACAGTCTGGTTCACGTAATTGGTGTTCGTTGCCAGCACGAGCGTCAACAATCCTGCTTTCCACGTCGCCACAGAAGCTCCCCCTACGACATAGGCCGTGCGCACTGACGCGGGGTTAAACAAGTATGGCGTGATATTGGGTAGGCTCAGCGCGAACGCCGACGCAGAGCTTTTGATATCCGCCGGCGTCGGGTCGTACCATGGAACGATACCCAACGCACCCTGGTTGATACACATGATGGTTTGCACGACCCACTCTTCCCCCGTCGGCGCTCGCAACCAGTATCTAGTACGAGGAAATTTCTGGTCAGCAACGACGTCAACTGGAACAACACGCCGACGTATAGGCCAGCTGATGGAGTATAGCCGACGGAGTACTCACTGGCCATCACCACCAAACGCTTGGGGAACGGTCAATACAGACTTGGTACGCTCCCAGCCCATCACTTCCAACCGATTCTTGAAACTCGCCACACGATCGCTAATGTCAAAGTACGTCCCGATACCGCTGTTCTCCGGGATGTATTCAGCACCATAATACGTCGTGTTGGGTGGCACAGCTGCTGTGTCCCCTGCAGGGATGCTCACGCAGTTATCACATCCGCAGTCACCGAAGTCAGGCGTGCAGGTCGTGTTCCATTCGTTCGACCAGGTGACGTTGTTCCCGACCGTATACGCGTCTTGCATGACGACATCCGTGCCGGCTGTGTACGAAGACCAGTAGTAGTCCTGGCAGTTGAGGACGAGACTGACGGGGTGATACCCGTCCTGGCCGTAGATCAGATCATAGGCGATCGTGGTCGCGTTGAGGGAGTCTGACGTCCCATCAGGTTCGTCACCCGTGTACCAAAGGAGGAGGTTTGGTCGGGTCTTGATCACGTTGACTTCTTCGATGATGGAGGTGGAGTTCATG
>JBBPNO010000586.1:0-19335 GCA_038090915.1 Boletus eberwhitei
ATCAGACCCACTTTGACATTTCGAGAGATGCGGACCTTATCACTTGATTTCTGGCTCTTGCACCATAATGATCTTGCAATTTGACCATTTGATAGTCGTAAATGAGCCCATCGGTAGAATTTTGGAACAGGACGCCTGAGATATGTAGTGATTGCTCTTTGTTCATCATTAGAGCCTTGAATGGGACGGCGATCACGTCTGCGTAAAAGGACATATCCATTGCCGATATCCTCTGAACCACGTGGAATAGGGTTTTGGAAAGAATCAAATGAATGTGGAAATAGTGCTTGAAGGGCATTGATTTGACAACGACGGATGCCTTGTTGAGTGAGGTTGGAGAAGGGATCGGATGGCTGACGTATCTCCTGTGAGAGATTTCCAATGGTTCGTTCCATTGTCCACTGTGATGAACAGATGGGAGCACCAACACAAGTGGTTTCCCAGGTGAGATGGTTTGCAAGGTGGACACATGGACGAATGAAGTGGATGCGATCAACACGCCGTTGATAGTAGAGATTTTCAAACTCAATCTCCCATTCCGCAAAAAGCTGACAAGCTTGCTCAATATCTTTTGGAGTGATGTTATATTGTGACATGGTCTGAAGTCCTCTGACAAACTTGCAGAAATTCTTCCAGTACCTCTCAGGTAGTACGTCATATAAAAGGGCTGGCGCCAGATGATAAAGCCATGTAATAAACTCTGTTGCCTTGTAGAATGAGTTGATCTTCTCAGCCGGATTGCGGGGAGCAATGTCGAATGAACCAGGGAGGTGTCGTTTGCAATTTGCAACAGCGCAACCATGTTCTTCCCATCTCTCATGCACAAGAACCCGCCAATCCCAACTATTCCGATTGTCTGTAGGCTCATCACAGTTCATTGTTCCATGCCAGAGATCCACGAACAGTGATGCCATATTTGCACCTGAGAAATGCATGATTTCAAATGAAAAACATTCAGGAATGCCGAGGATAAGATGGGGTTGAAGACCTAGGAGAAAACTGGGCGCAACAATGCCTGTCTCCAAGTGACGTTTTTCATACTAAGCCTTTGTCTGTGACGACATGAGATACTTGAGCTTTGTGATGTATTGTTCTGAAGTACCAGGAGTGATGGACATTGGATCGATATCAGGGTGATCACATCCATCAACATGATATTGGGTGGGCAGAAGTAGGACAGGATAATATTGTGATCCACAAGGTTTGTGTCGTCCTTTGATGGGACAGTACATTCGACAACCATGTTTTCCAGAATGGCCAACCAGACCACTCATACAGAGTAATCCAGGGCCATCAGCGCACGCGAGAAATAGGAAGAGGTGGGAAGTGAAAAGACGATTATCGGAAGCATCCCAAACCGGAAGGCCTTTACATTGGAGGGCAGAGATGTGATGGAATCCAGGGTATAGGAATGACTCAATGAACTTGGGTTTGTTTGGTCCTGGTATGATTGCATCAGGAAGGACACACTTTTTTTTGTATTCCTCCTCGGGAGAAAATTCAAGGATGATCCATATGTAGATCCAGCAGTCAGAGGACTTGCTCTCGTACAGCTGTGCGCCATCAATGGACAAAATAAGGAGGATGTCATCTGGTTTGATCCTGGCGTCACGAACAGCATTGAGGTAGGCTGAGCCGGTAAAAACATCATTATAGGCATCAACATAGCCTTCTGGATTGCAGGTAATCTCCTCAATGATCTCCTGTGTACGGTGTTCACGATAGTGAAACCTCTGGGCAGTTACAGGGCTACGTCGTTGTGCCTGCAGCTGTGGCCCAATGGGAATAGTATGAAAAATTGCACGGGGGGATTTTTTCTGTCCGTGGGATTGGAGAAGCTTCACCTGATCAAATCGAGGCTCTTGACAATCAGGACATTGCTCAAGATGAGCATATGGTCCCACAAATGCGACACAGGAATTAATGTACATGTCATTGATGACAGATTCGACACCACTGATGTCAGTGAGCAGCTTCTTCATCTTGTAAAATGACGGAAGGGTAGATTCATAGCATTTCTCAATTGCTCTCCGTATCTTCTCGTAGGTTTCCTGGGATGAGTGTTCCAAAGCAATGAATATTGTAAGCGCAAGCTGGATGACTGGGTCATTGATTTCAGGAGTGGATTGGGGAGGATTCCGTAGCCTCTGCAATGCATCACCAGAGAGATCATGACCGTCATCCAATGTGGCTTTTCTGACATCTTGGATGAATGACAATTTGGTTCGAAGAAAGTCGAGACGTGTGCTTGCCATAAGCTGATCTAAATCAAGCTCGGCAAGGGCATTGGGGACAGGGCCAGCACCCGTGCCCGACTCAGCACCTGCAGGGCCAGTGTCCGGGACTGGCTCAGCGGCATCTGCAGGGCCAGTGTCTGGGACTGGCTCAGCGGCATCTGCAGCATGGGTTTGCTCTTTGGCAGGAGATGGTGAACGTGGCCGATCATATTGGTCATCAGAGGAAGGATCAAACTGAGTGCGATTAAGTGGGGATGGGGGTGGTGAATGGTGTTCATCAGAGACGCTATCTATAGCAGGTTGATATGGTAACTGGGGCTCGTAGTCTTCTTCATGTTGTAGTACACTCCCGTCATTCTGTAAAACAGAGTTAGTCTTGGCCAAATACATTCATGAAACAAACAAACTAGATTGGGGTCAACACGGGCTCATTGCAACGGGTGAGTTGAAGGAGGAATATCATCTTCTGCATGGGATCGACGAGCAGGAATTGAAGATTGAAACTGAGGAGGAAGGCCAGCTAGCTTGATTGCTTCCTTCTCGTCTGCATCAGCTTGCTGGAGATGTCGATACCATGTGGGTTTGGAGCGGAGGAGTGTTCGTTGGCCATTGCAAAACTTGCGACAAATGCACCACCATTCTTGCGGCATGGAAAACGGAGCCAGAAACCGATCTATGTAGAATTAAGTGAATAATGGAATAGAGAGAGAGACAAGATACAAACCAGATAGATGAGTTATACCCTCGAAGAGGGCAGGGCAACTTGGAGGTAATCGCAACACACAGGATATAAAGTCTAAAGATAACCAAAAGCAAAGTCAGCTAGGAGACCCTTGTAAACGAGAGTTACTCACCAGTGTTGTGTGTCTACTAGCAACGACGAGCGTCGAGTACACCTGCGTCTGGTAAATCCTCGAAGTCACAGTGTGACTGTCACAACAAATGCAGAGAAAGACTTAGAGAACAGCAAAAATACATCTAATTGCGGATTGGCAAAAAGTACAGTTGGAAGGGCTAGGTACTACAACTACAAGTCTTGTCTCAGAGTACATTGCTGTTGTTCGCCGGGCCACCATGACTGGCATCCAAGTGACCAGGTTTGTTGTCGGGCTGAACAGCCTTCACTCCAGCGGGAACGGTCTTGAGGCTGCGGAAAAGGGTTGTGCTCGCACATGATGCCACCTCACGATAGCCGCGTGGATATGCAGGTGGCCAGACAGTGTTTGTGTTGTCATAGAATACTTTGCGTTTCTTCAGTTTGACGTCATGTGTGATGCCATCAAGGTGAACCGGGATGGCGTCGACCAAGTGTTTCTTGATATCTGGGTACATCTGCTGTGTCCTGGAACACAACTTGAGGTCAGATAATTGGAAAGGTGACTATACGCATACATCTTGGAAAAGTCGACAGTGACTTTCGCTGCGTCGGACATCTCTTTTGTGACTGTAGTATATCAGATTTCGTTAATAAGCTATGCAACAGATAACGTGCGCACCTGTGTTATTATGAGCAGCGCTGTCATCTTCTGAGTCTTCGTCGTCAATCCATACATACTTTTTGACATCTTTGAGTCTTAGGATTATTTTCTATACTGTATCTATACCATTTAGTTTAGTGTAGACAAAGAAAGACTCACGATTGGTCCTGGTTCATCAGGAGTATAATTGAGCACATATGCTGGCCAACCTGAGAGGAGGTTGTCAACCTCGAGGACCATGACATTTTTTGGTGCAAGCACAATAGATGGGCGTGCTTCTGGAGTTGCGAAGTCGAACTTTGGGTTGACAGTGGTGGGCATCTTGGATGTAGGGGGATGTAGACGAACGTGAAAGGAGCGTCGGACTCGATGTCTACTACCTCGAGGGGCTGACTAAGCCATCGGAGCGCATACAAGCAGTGCGCTCGTCCATTTGGGAACAGCACTGGGGTCGGAATCACGGATATACTGAAATCTATTATATCTATTGTACAATAGTAATGGGTGATGAAGCTGTTCTACCGTAAGCTACTAATGTGTATACTCTGTAGATCCTGTAGAACCAGGTAGATCCAAGTGGACACTGGAAATCGGCTCATACAGGTGGGTATATCCGACTATAACCATTTTTCACTGGGACTGACCCACAAGGTATGTATGTATCAAAGGGTACATCCCAGGTTGCACTTTCATGATGCTGTCAACTGCAGCTGATATCAGCTGTCACCCTTTTTGATTGAATGATCACCTGGGGCAGCCGACCTGCAGGTAGCCATGTATGTCTGAGGGCAATTCCATTTCAGGCCAGAGATGTCAACAACACATCTTGCAAGGTTCATTGTATGAATGCCAGGTGAAAGGACCAAGCAACTGCTGGAGGTCAAGAATGAGCACTCAGCTCAGCTTGGGGATTGGAACAATCACAATGTAGCCAGCAATTTTTAAATGCAGTCTAAAGGTTAGACAAAAGGTGGAAACATAAGTTGTAATTTAGAATGATAAAGTTGCCAGGAGTAAACTTGTAATACTTACAAGGGAAGATATGCTTGTGAAAAGTCAAAATGTTGGTGGGTGTGGTGGCCAAGTCTAAAGGTCAGTCGAAACAAGAAGTTTTGTTGAAAAAAATAGTAGGGTAAGTATTTAAAGTATCCAAATTGAGTATTGCCCAGGGCAATACTTGATATATTGGCACTGGCGAAACTGTGGTCAGTATCTCTTATATTGACAAACAATTAACCTGAAGTTTATTTTAGAAATATATACCAACATATAATCGATGGACTATCTTTGAAGTATATGATGCATTTTATCTCAATTACCCGACCATTACCCACTCATGACCTGCCCATGATCCACTAACAATCCGGTCATGCCACAAGCAGTGTACAATGCTGAGGGGATCATTGGGATCGTCATTCTTTGCATGATTGCGACCAAGTGTTGTTGGTGTATAATACAGCTCCGAGTCTTCCAACTGTGACATCAGAACATTGCCAAGTTCAATCAACAGATAGTTACAATACAGGTACTAACAAATCCTAATCCTAATCAAAGCACAATCAGCAAAAAAAACACAACTACGAAATGCATCTTACCCTAGACAGATTGAGCACGACCACCTGGTCATCCAAGATTGCCCAGCATGCATAATGACCCATCACCCACGAAAACCTGACACATTCAAAGGTCTCTTGCAGTGCTGCAGAATAGAGTTGAGCTGGGAAGTGTGGGTAGACCACAAAAGGATCTGAGCACATGTCAACACCAACAGTGAGCAGGACCTGTCTTTGAACTATGAAAATGAAGGAGTTGTCATTCTCACAAATATACTTGATGCTGCCAGGAACAGGCTTCAATGAATGATTTCCCCCTGGATAGAATAGAATAAGTGAATTTCCAAGGTGGGTGGATGCGCAACTATAGACAATGCCTATCTTGTCCTTGATATGGGTGCACAGAACTGCCATTTGCTGCCCTATGATACCTTGTATCTCGAGCGGTACCTTCATTGCTTTTGGCAAGTTGGTGGCCACCACAAGGCCATCATGTGTGATGTT
Organism: Boletus eberwhitei; assembly: GCA_038090915.1. Taxonomy (NCBI): domain Eukaryota; kingdom Fungi; phylum Basidiomycota; class Agaricomycetes; order Boletales; family Boletaceae; genus Boletus; species Boletus eberwhitei. The sequence continues at coordinate 5,773 of JBBPNO010000586.1, forward strand.
GGGGTTGCCATCCAGAAATCAGTATGTGTGATCAAATAGAATCTTGCATTCACGAATTGCCGTCAGGCAATCTGGATGTGATAACCAAGAGCAGAGTTTGGCTCCTTCCAGATATGATTGGAGCATGGTGATTTCAAGCTCCACTAGAATGAAGGCTCAGAGATGTATTAACAAATGCTTTATAAGATGCGAACCTGTTTTATGGTTGCTGGGGAGTTGTTGGAGGATGCCAATAAATTGCTCGAAAGGAAATGTCCACCAGGAGTGAACAGGGCCGAAGAGGATGAGGTAGTCATAGATGTAGAAGGACACGTGATGATTCAGTCAAAGGTTGAATTTGGGAAAGCACTCTTTCAGCTTCCTGACATAGGAGGTGGTGCAAGAGCAGTAAGTGTCTGCATGTTCAATGCTCATTGTTCACACACAAGCAAGATATACTGCAGAAACAAGTTCCATGGTGTTTTGAAGAGCCATGTCAGTGGGAGGATTCAATGTACCAGTTCCCCATATGCTGATAAGCGCAAGTGGGATGTAAACTGTGATCAGTGACCTCCACTCATTTGCTTTGATCATCTGGCAGATGCATCACCAAAGTTACCCGGAACAGGTCCAAACCAGGAGGGTTTCAAGATGTCATGGATGACTTCTCGGATCTTCGCAAGTACTATGCTCATGTCCAGCTTGTGGCAAGCTTCCGATGTAGAGGCTGACAGGGGTTTCTGACGCCGCTGGAGATATTGTTGGCAAAATGGTAGCATAGGAATGGACAAACATACCCAGTGGACAAGGGCCTTTGCATAGTTGGATTTGTATAATCTTGTTTGCTTGGTAGGCATACAGTCTAGGCTCTTGCACACATACTGCAATGAGTGCAGGTTCTTGTGATGCAAAGTTTCCTGGAGTTCTTCCATAAACTCATCGACATGGGTGGTGTTATTCAGTGATGGTACCTGTGTGACCAGTAGTGTATTGATGACAGAAACCTGTGAGAGTTCCTTTCTTGTCATGGAGGATGTGTTAGCATTGATAGATGGGAAGTTGTAGGTGAAAGTGGGCATTGAGGTCGTGCCAGGCAATGCCTTCTCATTTGTCAAACCCAAAAGGTTACGAACATGGTGTTGGACTAGTCCCTCAAGAACGCAATGCATAGAATCCATGACAAGTTGTCGAGCAGGGTTCCAGTAGGGTAAGCATCATAATTCTGACCAACAAAAGCTTGTCGCACTCCCCTGATGTGGTGGCATCACACCATAATTTAGCACATTTGCGAAGCTTTTCTTTCTCATGAGGAACCCAATTCTCATAGTCGACCCAACCATAGTGAAACGATTTTTGACACTTATCATATATTTACGTAGTTAGCTAAGACTTATACCTTACGGACGCCCAGAATGCTTAGGTCACACTCTCACTCACGTGCGATTATATCATAGTCCAGGCCTTAAGCCCAGACCCCATGACGTCACCCTACGTCATAGAACATTCCAGTACGTTCGGCGCCAGCCCTAAACATGGTCTGTGCGCATATCCCAACAGTATATATAGTAGCGTACATGTAGTAGGTACCTCTCAGTCTTGGAATTGCCTTTATCTCTTGGATATTGTCTTCGGGCAACCCTTGAGCATTGTCGGTTCCTTTTCACATAGTTGGTCTTGTGGTAGCAATTGCAAGTGCTGCAAATGAAGTGGCTTCCGACAGAGGCAAGTGCCGAAAGATGGCATGCGGTGGGGAGGTCACAGATAATGAGAGCAACAGCACTACGTGTAAGTTGACTGTGAGGGAAGTTTGCTGTCTTTGAGTACCAGACACCTCTTTCTCAAGAAACAGCAAGATCATACATGAGTGGGCATATATAGTGATTTAAATTCTTGAGCGAGGGCTGTTTGGGTCCCAGTATAATGCCTGCGAGGTAGAGGTTCTTGGGTTTGTAGCAAACATTGAGTGGGAGGTTGAGACAAGCCATCAAGACAATTCCTGATGATATGCTTGCTCCACGCACCCTCATGCCCTCGGAGTTGAAGAAGTTGACATGGAGAGCAAATGCATATCAGCCTTCATCACCTCTATTTACAAATAATTTTCCAGGTTCCAGGCCATCAAACTTCTGAAGAAAATGTGCCTTAAAAGGGTTTGTGGTAAAGGGAGGGGGAGAAGATAAAAAGGATTGGGAAAGATTGTCACAAGACTGATCCATAATTGATTCAACGTCACCTCGGGACAGTAAACTGGCAAGGTAATCATTGAATTTGTGATACATGTATGTTTCCTTTGGATGGCGTTTGCCATCAGCCTGGGATTCCAATAGTGCCTCTCCACACTGTGACTCTGGCTTCAGATAGTTGGTGCAGTGTTCAGGGTAGGTAGGAAGAGTGGAACTGGGGTGAGAGGTGGGAGCATATATGCAGTGACAGATGCATGTAGCATATAGGATAGTATCACATGTGAGATTGAAGCGAGCGAGTGCCCCCTCGATAGTGGATGGAATTTGTTTGATGATGTTCTCATAGGTGGTGCTGAGTATCCCATCATAGTGTTGGAAGGCCAGGTATAGCAGGAACAAAAGGGTACTAATGATGAAGTTGCCTCCATAGAAGCTGACACCCATGATGACAGTGCAGACTATACCAATGAGCAAAGCCACTTGAGTGATGATGTCCATGTGCTCAACTGGTGACTGGAACTGGTCGTCTTGAGTAGATATGAGTCACTTCCCACTTGCGACAAAGCTAGAGTTGTAAACTTACCGCTATTGAACTTAACTGGACCTTCTGACTGGGCTGATGAATCTTGTGACTTCAGCTCATGTTCAAGCTCATTCAGAGAAAGTAAAACTTCTGCTCTGCATGATTTCACATAGTCTGTATCACGCCTGATGTCCTGGATAGCACATCGCAAGGACACAAGCTCTTGCCCGATAGTGTCATGACTACCATGGGCCAACAAGAGATGGAGGCACTGCTGAATTCGAAGTTTGATATTGGATAACAACTTGAGAGCCTTCATAGAATGATAGTTGTTGTCCTTCTTCAACAGTCGATGACCAGAAATGATGGATGCTTGGAGGACACCCAGGGGGATCTCTGGTATAGGGCTATAACTGTTGAATGGATGGATGTCGGGAGATTTTGTGTTGGACTCAGAGGGGTTAGGCTGTGGGCATGAGGTGTGCAGGCAGCTCAAGCTTGTGGCAACCTGAGCTACAGTAACAGAACTGGGAGAAGCAGCAATAACTTTGCTGCTTGGTGCATTTTCCTGGAAATCAGCATGCAAATTCCAAAGCTTGTTGGTGCTGTTGGTTGCAAGGGGTCCATTATCAGTGAGAGTTAGTGCAAAGAGACATCCAGCAAGATCATCCGACCGAGTGCTGGTGGTTGCATCGAGTCTGTTATCATTGAGAGTCAATGCGAAGAGTGGTTCAGCGAGATCATCCAACTGAGTTGACTCTGAGGAAGAGTCATCACAACCATCAACTGGGGGAGTGGATTCAATGTGTCATGCATGTTTGTCTTGTACATGCTTTTGGTGAGCAGGAAGTAAACGAGCTTCCATCTGGATGCCATTGGGATGCTTTTGGATACATTCCTCACATATACACTGTCTCAGCATGGGCTGGTAGGGTGGCATGTCCTTCTGGCTGTGTGGTTCTGAATCAGTGGTAGTGCGGGTGGCAGATAGGCTAGACAATGACTTACAAGCACATGCTGCAGATCCACTCATTTGTATGGGCGATGGCCTCTATTATGAACAAATCTGAGAAGAAAAGCATTGTACCTTGTAACTCGTGAATTTCATAATGAAATGGTGTTGTATTCGGTTTGACATACCTAATATGCTTGTCAGCATCACAGCATTGTATTGGTTGGCAGGCTGGTTGGAAACAGAACTTTGTGTTGATGGGTGATTGGCATCATGTTGATATGGTGACTGGTGATTTTTGACCAGAAGTGTCAGGACCAAAAATAGGAAGTGGTCACCCACAGTACCACCACACCTGCAGGGTGAGGCTGAAGGGAAGTTGCATTCCTGGCACATGTAATCTTACAGGTAGATGACTACAGGTTCACATCTGATCCTCTCAATCTTTGTACTCTTGATCTCGCCACCCAGTGGTTTCTGTGGCAATCCTGCTGTATCCAGAATCTTCTCCACTTTCCAATCACTGTGATCAGACCGATGTGCCTCTTCAGCCAAACTCATCAACTTTGTCACAAGGTCTTTCAGAATCGCCAAATCACTCTGGGGGTCAATCCTTGAGTTGCTGCCTGTGTGTGCTGGTGGATCCTACTTGAATTCACCTCCTGTTGTGCTTGCCTGTAGGTGGCTACACCATGTAGAGATTGCTGGTATTAACACTGAGAATGTGTCCTAGTAAAATGAGGTAAGCCTAAACACCTATGTTTATGTTCAATGATTTGACTCACTGTGTTCTGTTGCAGCCAGCTTCCAGTAATCAGAAATGCTGTGAGGACTGACGAGTGAGGTGAGAATCTTCAAGATCCACTTGACCAACGACTGATCATGGTTGCGGTTAGGACACTCTGTGGCTCCCCTATGTTGATGAACCCAAACTCTAACAAGAGCCTTTTAATGATAGCCCTGTGCATGTGACACACTTGCAACAATGCAACGATTGCTGACATCCCAAACCTTGAAAAAAGGTAAATTGTGACAGAAGATTCAATACTAATACTCAAGTTTCAACGTATGCTGATGGTTTGAACCAAGCCTGTCACTGTGTGGGCGATCTTCTCAAGGAGTTGACCCGTCCTCCTGTCGAATACATACACAACCCCACTATCACTCCTCCTGATAACCACTTTTGATTCTTCCCCAAAAGTGACTTGTTTTGGAACTGCCACAGACAGTGGGTCAGTGAGAAATGTGCAAATCACATCACTGCTGTCCAGTGGGTACAAGGTAAAGCCATTGACAGCATTGTCAACAACAACTAATTCTTTCTTACTACTGACTGCTGCACATCCTCTACAGACATGTAAGTGGGGTACTTGAGAAGCAGGAAATATGCACATCACAGAACCACTTTGGTGCTCATGGAGTACAGTTCCGTCAGAAATGTTCATTTTGATACTGGCAAAAATAGTAAGCTATTATTTCATCATTCTGTTCAGGTCACTTACACATTTCCATTGTACAGACCAAAGATATGCACACTCCATGCTGAACAAATGTGATCGATTTGGGCACTGTGCCATCCAATCGTCCTGCAAATACTGACTGCAACTGCGAGTTTGTGTTCAGTAGCAACACCTGAACCACGTTATCATGCATTCCAACTGCAATGTGGGTGCCGGCCTTAGACCACCCCATATCCCAGGCAAGGTAAGTAATCTCAAAGCCAGACCCAAGTCGTCACATGTAAATTTGCTGAAAGTGTTTCTTTTGGGTGTTAGTTGTGTTATTTTACTCCAAGTCATAGTGGATAGGCGGGCAGGTTGTGACTTACATCAACAGGATTTGGGCACAGAAAGACCAAGTATCCGAGGCCTGTCCCATAGCAAATTGTTTCCACTACACTATGCTTGGTCTTTATCCAGGTCATATAGCTGACAGCTCCCAGGGACTCTTCATTATGATAGGTAAGTTCTTTGTGCATTTCCACATTCCAGATATGGACGCCATCTGTACCTAAATGCTGGTTGCCAGTAGCTCAATGATTTCATGCATGTTACTCACTTCCACAGGCAATAAAGGAATCATCGTTCAAGATTGATAAAGCATGGATTGACAGCATGTTGGGTGTGAAAGAACCCACCATCTGATAATGTTTAGAGGCACTGCAGGAGATGTTGAGGAGTAGGAATAACGTGATGACTGGTGAATGGCTTCGTCTCACATGCATACTATATAAATCCTGTCTCAATATTGTTCTTTTTGTGCTACAATACTACTATTCACAAAATCCATGGCGACTTGTTGTTATCTCACGTTATTATTGTCAGGTCAGGAGTTACGGTTGATCGGTTGGTCAGTACGTAACATTTCTGTAGTGGAGCAGCCTTATTGTCGACTCTCAATGAAGTTTCAATTCAACTCAGTTCATTTCACCAGTGCACTTGATTAAAAGCCATACAGTTGGATGTCAGAGGTAACTCTGCATCCATACCTTCAAGTCCCTTTCAGCATGCCAATCACTGTCAAGATTATTACCCCATTCTACAACAATGACTCTGGGGCACCTCCTCCATTTCCTTGCATGCTCACGGATCAGCTGGAACTCTTTGGAAAGATACCTCCCTCAACGAGCCTCCTTGCAGATGAGGTTTTACCCACTACACTCATGGGCACTGGTGCCATACCTTCTTCAGTGAAGCCTGTTTCTCGCTACCAATTGCCTGAGCCAGCCATCATCCATATTCACATTGCATCACTGTATCCTCAAAGAGCACCCAAATTCCGTCTTGCTACACCTAAGGCTTCTACACCATCGGGCAATGACTCCTCTGACTCCACATCAGACTTGGAATCAACACTCAGCTCCCTCTCCTCAGATGACTCAGATTCTAAGATACCCAAGCCTCCAGGTAAACCAAGCCGGCCTGGTCAGGGTGGTTATAATCTTGAAACTACCCTTGGCTGGAAGCAGAAAGCTTACTTGAAATTCAAGATATAGTCTATGTATTACTGTCGTTCAGGTCAGCTGACTCAGAAGAGCCTAGAAATTTGTGCATGTTCTCATCGACAAACACCTTGATATGGCACAGTGTATGTCGGTACAGAACCCAGCACTTCTCAAGCTAGTCAGGGAAAAGGTATGTTGAGTTTCTCCGAGTTCTATCTAATTGATAATTTCACAGGCAACAGAGAGGTTTCCTGACCTCAAAAATTACTGCAACTGCTGGCCAGTAAATGACATGGTCATGATGCACCTGAAATACACATCGAGTTATGCTAGGTGGCATGAACTTGAAATAGCAGCTGCAGGTGGAGCTAAGAAATTGAAGAAATTGAACATAGGTTTTCAGTCTCGTTCCTTGACAAGTTGCTTACTCCTATTCACTTCAAGAAATGAGACTTATATACTTGTTTCAGATATGTTACTACATCCTGATCTGTCTCTATTGCAATAACAACTTGTCTGTTTGTCTATGCCTGCATACCACTGACTTCTGTCGACCTGAAGCAAACATTTGCATTCAGGATAAACTGACTGTAGTTGGATTGATACTCATTCGTGCAATTCAACATTTGCATTGTTTCATACAATGAGTAGGCACTAGAAAGCAGAAAACTAGATATGCAAGGTATGTGCTAGAGCTGTGCACATCGTGTGTGTTGACAGATATGACCACTAACATGCGTGTTCTGTAGCTTGAAAAATGTGAGTGATTGTGGTGGTCTCAGCCCTCTGGCAAGTCCACTCATGTGTTGTGCAAACCTATGGTACATGAGTCTGGTTGTTAATTTGATTGCTATAAGTCAACTTACTCCATAATCATATAGTCCACCATAGTACTGTCCCTTGAGCACATGTTGACAACTGCTCGCTGGGATCCAACCCTCATGATCACCACATCTCCTTGGAATACCCTACCTCCATTGCTCAACAATAGGTTTGAAGGGAGATAGCAGTGGCATTTGAAAAATACATGAAACTGATATACATGTCGTCCCTTGTGGACAGTGACCTCACAGTTGTGGATGTAGAGCTGGATCAAGGAGTCTTGAAACAGACTCTCTGCGACAGGAAATCGCATTGCTGTCCATGATAGGTCTGTACAGTGTGTTGGTACAGTTACTAGACATGGTCTTGTCAATGAGGTTGAATAGAGCCTGCATCGCAGGCAAAGCTCCACCATCTACAAACTAGGTGAGTGCTGATCCCATTACTCAGAGTAGAATGGTTCTTACCAAGGTGGATGGGAGAATGTAGACTTGGGTATTAACCATCGCAGATGGTGTGGTAGGTGGAACAAAGAACGTAGGCAGGTGTCCAGCACTGATTGGAGATAGGGTGAGCAGGTGACATTATGGTCTCTGACCTGTCTTCAAGTGATCTGATATACTCCATCGTTCCGAATAGTGTCATCCTCACTTGGATTTGTGATCACAATAAACACAATAAAACCTGCCAAGATTAAACGTGGCCAATCAGGATAGCCTTGGAAGCAGTCACATGAAAAGTATCTATTTTACCCCAAAATCTTTGCAAGGTTACTAATCAGATCAACACAAAAAGAAGATCATTACAGATGCTGGACAATGGAGATCTGAATTATGGAGCTAGACAAAGAACAAAGACTTGTCCATGATCATTTATGGACAGACTAGACAACGGAGATCTGGGTTACAGAGAGTGTCGGCTCAGTCTGCATTCCATCCCTTTTGTTTTTGTTTTTTTTCTTCAGTTATGGCACTATTGTTTCTGTTGGATATATTAGTGTTTTCCATTGTCATCTATACCCAGATTTCCATTGTCATCCATATGCCCAGTCACTGGCACTGATACTTAATGCCCAAATTTACCATTCCAGGTGCACTATCTGACCTTGACACTTCTAGCATTTCATCAAAAGGCTCCATGCAGAGCATGCAAGTTTATGAGGATTTGCAGACAATGCAAGGTGACAAAGGTCTCTTCTTGGATAATGACAGTGATGGGGTGATTCCCATCAACAAGCCCACTGCCACCCATGACAATGACAGACAGACCCCCCAGGCTGAGCCCACCATCCAGCATGACCTACCCCAGGGTGTCAACAACAACAATCCAATTTCAATTGATGCTTCCACTGGCGGTAGCGTGACAGGCCCACTGCCACATACAGAAGACTTGAAGGATATCAATGTGGATGATGAGATGGAAGAAGAAGAGGTGACTGGATGTCCTCCTTACTGTCCTTTCTACTAATATTCTTGCTGCAAACTTGAAGGTTGCTTCCTCAATTGACAAGTGCCAGCACCCTGAGGTTGGCTCCTCGAAGTCGTTACATCGAGAAGATGAGGTAAGTGAATCATGTCCTTACTACTCTTCTCTCGTGTCCATTCTAATATCCTTGCCACAAAGGTTGCTTTTGCAACTGACAAGTGCCATTTCGAGGAAGTTGACTTCTCGAAGTCACTATGTCAAGATTTATATGAGAAGGAATATATGGTCAACCAACTAAGAGGAAAGTTACAACAACAGAGACAGGCGAGCCTTCGGTTTATACATTTGGGTGAGTCATACTGACGACTCATCAGTCGTTTCATACACAGTGGCAAACATTTGAGCAAAAATACAAAGGACAGCATTAGGAAGCACTACAAGTACATCAGTTAGAGATGCGCAGTATACAGGCTATGCTACACCAGAAGGAGCAGCAGATGGCAGGCCTTTGCCAAGAGCTTCAGGTAATACCTTTGGCTTTGCGCAACATAGTTGCTGACAATCACCAGACACACAATGAATTACGCCATAAGCTCGAGGAATCACATTAACTGCAGGCTCAACAACATTTACTGCAGCTTGGGGAGCTCTGTAAGCACTTCCAGGTAAGTTCTAGTTTGATTTCTTAAGTGACTCGGAGCAACATTACCGGTCAATTTTCACTTACAGGCGCAAGTAGATCAACTTCAGGCAAGCAGAACTACTGATATTGAAACTCGCATCCAGCAAGAGGTACAGAAGATTACAGCAACCATCCAGGTAACATTCAAACACCTTCGTGTGTACGTGGATTAAATGCATGGCAGGTGGAAAAAGAGAGGGAGCTGGCTAACATCGAGCAGCGGTTATCACGTTTGAGGGGTTCTCAGGTAATTTCATATTTCCACACTTTACATGAGCAGTACCTGACATAAACGAACTCCAGATTCATGTGACAACACCGCCTTTCCATGCAGCAAATGACAGTGTGAATGGTGTGGATGGCGTGGATGACTACAATCACGCAGGATTGGCTCCCCCTAACCCCCCCGAGACAACAGCAAATCCACACTTTCGCCCATCCCAATGACAACCGGCATATCGGACTCCAGTTTGCCCACCTCTTTCATCTGTTTCCCCATCCCTTGATGCTATCAAACAAATCAAGAAAACATGAGGAATCTCACAGCGAATGTGACTTGTTGGTGTGGAGTTCGAGGTAATTCCATATGGTAATTATATTATCCATGCTGACATCCACCATGACCAGGACGACATCGCTTCTGCCAGAGTGCGGCAAAATGCTAGGGGTGGCGCCCAGTTCCCCTCTAGCAAGGATGAGGGCGATCAACCACAGACGAGTGCAGGTGCTACAGCTGACCCCACTGCCATGATGGAAGCTTTCACCAAAGGGATGGAGGAAGTCTTCTGAAATATCTTTAGCAATGGACTCAGATCTACCCTTCCAACTCAACGACGGACTCCAAGATGGAGGAAAGCAGAGGATGGTGTGGTTCAACTCGAAAAGACAGCTGAACCAAGTCAGCAGCATGATTTTATTTTGGTAAGCTTCATACTATATATTGCCACAACACTCAGGCTGAGGTTTATGTTTGTAGAGCGAAGTCCATCGTCTTTTCAAAGACAGGCTCAGCATCACACAAGACATCGACTTTATTCCACACCAGCCAGCCGATCCAGTTGATGTCCGTGCTTATGAATATGAAGATGGCCCCAGCCCTGATATCGATGTCATTGCATTTGACCTGTCCCGAAACTCTTTATCACCTTGGAATGCCTTTATTCTCAACTCCCTTCGTCTCAAGCTTCAGTCACATTGCACCCAAGAGAATTGGCCAATCAAAAGATCTGAAAACTATATGCGAGAAACCCTCAATGAATGGTACAAGTGCCTATGAACTATTTGGCGGAATGCTCAGCCCAAGCTCACATCTCATGGCAGTGTCGAGACACCCCTGGAAACTGAAGCACGATTAGTGGATGAGCACAGTCAGGCAGGAAAGAAGAGTCGGCAGAGTAACCGCTGGCGAAATGTGAGTTATTTTGCTGCGATACGACAACTCTAACATTTCATGCACCCAGAAATATCAACGGCGCGTCACCATTCTCAGTCACATCATCACCCTGAAAATGGACACACAAGACAGTGATCTCACAACATGGCAGTGGCTCCAATCACTCATCAAAACCATTGGTGAGAATGGAATGAGCTTCAAGGAGAGCTCTATGGAGAATGGTGTCGAGAACATATTTCTTGTCAAGAGAATGGAGTGGCGAAGGAACATAGACCGAGAGCTGGAAATTATTGATCTCCAATGCATCGTTGACAGTGACATATTTTCCTCATGGGGTTCAAAGCCACTTGCTTGGAAACATGCCCCTGATAATCCAACATCAACAAGGCAAGCACTTACGGGGCTACCATTGGCTCTATATGACAGCGCATGGATGGCACATCTCACAGAATGTCAGACAGAGGCACTTCATATCTCACCAGAGCCATTCCGGTGGATGAGAGTATTGGTTGCTTAGCTTGCTAGTAGGTCTTGGTTCTGATGTCACAACTTTTGGAGACTATAGTAGGTCTCGGTCCTGATGTCACAATGGGAGGCTATATTATACACTGACAACACTTGGTCACGATCATGCCAAGAACAACAATCCCAATAATCCCCTCAGCATCGTATGCTGCTTGTGGCATGACCGGGTCATGAGTGGGTCATGGGTGGGTCATGAGTGGGTAATGGTCAGGTAATTGAGATAAAATGCATCATATACTTCAAAGATAGTCCATCGATTATATGTTGGTATATATTTCTAAAATAAACTTCGGGTTAATTGTTCATCAATATAAGGGATACTGACCACAGTTTCGCCAGTGCCAATATATCAAGTATTGCCCTGGGCAATACTCAATTTGGATACTTTAAATACTTACCCTACTATTTTCTTTAATGAAACTTTTTGTTTCGACTGACCTTTAGACTTGGCTACCACACCCACCAACATTTCGACTTTTTATGAGCATATCTTCCCTTGTAAGTATTGCAAGTTTACTCCTGGTAACTTTGTCATTCTAAATTACAACTTCTGTTTCCGCCTTTTATCTAACCTTTAGACCGCATTTAAAGATCGCCGGCTGCATTGTGTAAGTAACAGGCAAGTAGTAACATCAGTAAATTCACAGCATTCTTTATTTGGCTCAATTTGGCTTAATTGACTTATAATTCACCCAAAGCATGAAAAGTTGCCAGTCCAATAAGACGTGTGGCTTAATATGTGCTTATTCTGCCTGTTGTCTTAATGATCTTGCATGACTTCATGAAAGAATGAAAAATATGGCATTAGCAGTATTAGCCAGTCATACACAAAAGCTGATTAAGTACTAATGATACAAGCAGTCCAAGAAAGGGAAAAATGACCTGCCTGATTGAAAAAAAAAAAAAAAAAAAAAAAAATGAAAAAATGAAAAAAAAACATGCAGAAATGCAGGTGCAGAGCGAAAGGAATAATATGGGCAACTTGTTGACATGGCAATCAAACAGCAGAGGGGGAAATGAAATCCGGAGGGGGGGAGACAAATCATCAATGAAAGGCATAGAGATCATCGAAATCATCATTGCCAGAGTTGAATGATCCCATGACACTCCTGGCGATCTTAATGTACTGATGAGCTTCCCTCACAACCAAATCAAATTGGTTGTCAGACAGGTCCTGGATCAGCATGAGGTAGTGGTGGGTAGTTGCACCCCAGAAGTTGTTATTGAACTCGAACAGGGTTCTCTTGGAGATGAATGATGTCCATCCATCCACTGACTCTGCCGGCTGAAATGTTACACTACCATTACTAAACCAATGTGAGAATCCAGGCAAGCTATTAAATGATAAGTTTCTAATGTTGTAAAAAAAGGGGGGGGGACAAAAGTCTCACCGTGGTACAAGCCAGTGCAAGCGCATCTCACACTCCATGTCCTTGGAAGCCTGAGGGCAAGCCAGCAGCCTCAATATGCCCCTGGACATATGTAATTGTAATGGTGCACAAATGTCTGGAGAAGGAATGGGGACCTCCAAAATCCCGACCATGCCTAATTCAAGCATTCAGTTAATGGATTTAACAAGAACTGAGAATGAAAACAATGAACCTTGTTGTCGAGTCCCTTGTTGTTACTAAATAGGAAGCAGTTCCTGGTTAGCATGGCTTCTGCAAAGGCTTGCTGGTTCTCCTTGTCTGCAAACTTGGAGTCACTTGCAAAGAACACTGTGATGACAGCCACAGCGGCTGTTATGCAACCTGCGTAATTGTTAACACGTCACCATGTAATCCTTCTTGATCTACAACCAGCACCTTCCCAGTTCCCCAATTGCGTGGTCCAGAGGGCGTTGACTCCGATATGCTGAAGGAAGGCTTTGTCACTACTCCACAGATGTAGCTCACTGTGCAGAAATCCAAATGTGGGCCAATGCTTCTTGGATGAATGGTGAGCCAACCATGCTCTAGAGGGGGGATGCCTGACTAAGAGCGATGGTACAAAGTACCGCACTTACTATTACTGCAAATAGTAAGAGGAGCGAAGAGATGGCTTCCAGATCTGAACAAGATCGAAGTGAGACAGAACTTTGATAGAATGTTGATGTTACACAGTAAATTAGTGTATATCAAGGTTAGGGAATTACA
>JBBPNO010000587.1:0-19326 GCA_038090915.1 Boletus eberwhitei
CTGGTGTGGACCGGGTGACGGCTTCACTACGTTATCTGTCATAAATATCCGATTGTTTAAAATTTCAATTTCAATCGCATTATAGTAATGATTTCCCACACCTCGAGGCATTGCGCTCACACACAGGAGCTCGCTTGGCCGCTTTTCACCACCATCATGATCTGATGGCGGCTAGTTAGAGCCTAGAAGGATGGATCGTGTCCCTTCCATCCAAGCGGTTTTCTCCCCAGGCGCATTCTCATGTTGATGATCTCGTTATGCATACAAGATTGACCCGCGCGTCTTCCGGGCTCTTGGCAACTCCGTCGCTAGCGTTGACGCGATATCTAGATCTTGATTTGATTCAACACAGCCAATGTCAAACCCACAAGACCGACAACACAGCCTATCTAAGTAAGTTTTTCGGGTTATGGACGCCTTTAAATTTGCCACCGCGTTGGCTGCGAAAGCAGCAAACGAATGCCCCCCATATGAGCAGGTTACCATTGGTCCACGCGAACTGTGTTCGCTTGCTCACCTCCAAGTATGCGATTGCCATGGGAATGACACTCGAGCGCTCGTTCGTATTCATCAACGCCTATCGATAATCTGTCCTTTTTCATTGATGCTCTGCCCACATATACCCCGATTCCGTGGCCATTTGTCTTACTGGTATTTGCAACAGGTTGGAAGCTCCCCGATGTGCGTCCCGCTTCTCGTCATGTGCACGCTAACATGTTGTATCAAACGCCCACTACAACGACTACTGAAAGTCGCCCCTCGACACAACCTTGATCCTCAATGTAGCACACGAACTCACGGGGTCGCCCGACAGTGTACGACTTCCATCATTCCATACTTAGCTAGGCCGCTCTCCAGTAGTTTGACGCACTACACACAGTTCGTAAAGTTTGTCCCGTTGAGACAAACAATCAAGGATCGGGCCTCCGTTCCCTCCCTCGCCTGACCACTTTCTGACGTTTTTATATCGGCACCCCCTCAAGCGACCATCTACTCCTCCAAGTGGGTGACTTAATGCGGTAGAAGGTTTAAAGTTTGGCCCAAATGGAAGGTACGCCGTGATGCCGAGGCTATGTGGGAAGGGTTTGAAAATGACCGCCCTCAGGATCAACTTTACATGCGATAATATTGTCGGTCCATTTTTGGCCACCAACACCGCTCATGTTGGCCGTGTACAGCACTTCGCATGTCGACTGTTTGACACACCTACAGGCATGGTACCCTTAGCTGAGTGGACAATACTGACCCTCTAATGTGTGCAGATGAGTCCAGCCTTTCCTATGTGCACATGGCTTCAAATACAAGCAGCTTGATAACATGTCTCGATGCATGTGATCTCTTTACCGTGATGGCAGCAATGACTATGAGTACATTTTCCTACTCTTCGTCTGCAATTTCTTCATCTTCTTTGTTGGCTGCAACAAGCTCCACGATGGCGTCCATGTCGCAAAGAGGTAAGATGTGATAATATGGAAAATACAGATATTTTACTCTCAGCCTGACAGTGGTTTATTCGGGTGCATAGATGATATTATCGACAATTTCGGTTCATATCAGAGCTCTGATTTATTCTGTGCTGCTTGTATTTTGCCAACAGAAAGTCATCCAGTACTACTAATCATTCCACCAGAGTTGCAAAGCCATTCACAAGCCGTTCGCTTATGCCTCCAAACTTTGGCTCAATCAAGACGGAGACTCATGTACGCGCTCGTGTTTCGTGCGCAGCTTTCGCCGCTGTTTGAGGAGCGAGTTTTCGGGCCTAATATGCGATCAGGTGGCGCGGTGACGCTCGCCATACGATTAAACGCCATCTCACGTCAATCAGACTGTGGGCCGATGACGGTCCTCTGGAGTCTGAAGAGTGGGAAAAGCCTGAGGACGTTCGCAACCATACATTTCTCCAGCACGCCCTATCAGCTGTCTCTTGCTTCTCTTGCTTTTTCTTTTCATCCAATCAGCCCCTTGTAGCCCTTGTCGAGGTTCCTTTTCGCACTTGTGCTCAGCCTCCCACAACTTTCATGAGCTCTTCATGACTCCTTACCATCGGCTCTTGGTTACGCTATGACCTGCTGTTCTAAATTTTCACAAATTGTGACTACGAGTGGCTCCAAAGGACGAACGCGTTGTAACTTAGCAAATAATTTACATAATATCCAATAATATTTATTTAACTGAAGCAGACCTCACGTGACCCAATATGAGGTGCAGTACTCGCTCCAGTTATCAGACGGTTCTGTTTCGTGCAGGAAGATGGGTAAGACTGATTTATTGCACTGGTGCGTGATCGCTGACGAGTCGCAGAGTCTTCGGTGGCCAAGCAGCTCGTAGACAAGATATACGAAAAGAGAAAAGCTGCAGCACTCGAACTAGAAAAGTAATGCTGCTCTTCTATTCCGCATCTACGCACTCAGACACCACTGCGCAGGCAGATTCGCGAATGTCACCAACAAGGCGACCACCGTCGTATCAACCAGATCATTGACCAACTCGTGGACATGTTCAGTAATGCGTCCAACCCACTTCACATCCGAAACGGTGGTTTGATCGGTCTCGCTGGAACTGCCATCGCCCTCGGCGTTGACGTTGCCCCATACATGGACAAGTTCATCGAACCCGTCCTTACGTGCTTCACCGACCCAGAGAACAGGATAAGATACTTCTCTGCTGAATGCTTGTACAACATCGCCAAGGTCTCCAAGGGCGAGGTTCTCGTCTATTTTAACCCCATTTTTGATGCCCTCAGCAAGGTATGTCATCTATAGTTTACGCTTTACTATACGGGGACTAAAGCACTTCTAGCTTGCTGCGGACTCGGAGCTGTCCGTCAAGAACGGCGCTGAGCTCCTCGACCGCCTTTTGAAGGATATTGTTGCTGAAACCGCCTCTGTGTACATCCCACAATACCCAGAGACGGAGAGGATACGCAATCAATACGAGCCTCAGGAGCAGAGTATACTTGTACCATATCCCGAGGATTCTCTCTCCAATGCCAACTTATCTCCCAGGAAGGCATTTTCGCTTGCCCGATTTATCCCTCTTCTCCAGGAACGTATCTATGTCGTCAGTCCATTCACGCGGAGTTACCTTGTATCCTGGATCACGGTTCTCGATTCGGTACCGGAACTCGAACTCGTCTCTTATCTCCCCGATTTCCTCGATGGCCTTCTGTTAGTGCTTCTTAAGCCGGTATCCCTCTGCTACTGAGACAATTCATCCAGGAAGTACCTCTCTGATCCTACCGAGGATGTTCGCGTCGCTACCGAAAACACTTTGGCAGACTTCCTTCGCGAGATACGCGAAATCAGCGCTCTTCGTCACCGTCAGGAAGATATTACGGAATCATCGGAACAACATCGAGCAGATGAAAAACTTCCTGATATCACGTTATCCCATTCAGAGCGTGCTCTGTTCATTCGTGAGGATGACGTCGTGCGTGATCTTGACGGGGAGTTGAACGAGCAGAAATCCGAGAAGGACAATCGGAATACTGGAGGTGAGATTTTGTTTCGCCTTGCACCTATCTGTCTCTACTCACAAATTTTAGCCTGGATACCTGGTCAAGGTGTTCGGATACATTACCCGGCGATAATTGAGATCCTGATTCAGCAGCTGGACGGACAGCGTTAGTCGCACAGCCACACGCAATCCTCTGACGCTAAGTCCACCATTCAACAGATGACGAAGTTCAGCAGTCTACAGCGCTTAGATGGCTGGCGGAATTCTTGGGTTTCGCGCAAGAAGTTCTGCTTCCTTTTACGCCTCGCCTCATTCCGGCGATCCTACCCAACCTTGCACATCATGTTCCCATGATCCAGTCCGCAGCCATACGAACGAATAAACTCCTCACGAAAGTCATCCAAGACTTACCCTACCCTGTAGACAAATCACCTCGACAGTCAACCATCGAAAAGTCGACGTCCTCACGCACATTCACTGGTTCACCAACCCTTCCTCCCCCACCAGTGCTCCCGTCTCGTCAATCGACCCTTCAAGTCGCGCCGCAAAGAGATACGTCTTCTCCCGAGTCTATGGCGGACGGCCAACCTTCCACCGCATCGGACAAAACTACAGCACCTCAAACTCAAAAATCCCGTTCTGGTACTGTGGTGCCCGCAGCAACGGAGGGACCCAGCCGCCCGCAGTCCAGAATGTCTACGATTAGCACATCTGGTGCACCCGCGCCTGCGGTAGTTGCTCCGACCTTACCATCACCTGTCCAAGAAGAGCAGCGCGAGGATGAAGACATTTTCGATTATGTAGCGACCGTGAACGAACTGACGATACAATTTTTGAGCGAACACGAACAAACTAGGGTGGCGGCGTTGCAGTGGCTTATCATGCTCCACCAAAAAGCGCCTAAGAAGGTATGCAGTTATCAATGACCTGGCAGTTACTTTGGTTCATACTGTCTTAGATTTTGGCCATGGAGGATGGTACCTTTCCTGCACTGCTCAAAACCCTGTCAGATCCATCTGAAGAGGTTTCGTGATGTGCATTACTGTCTTTCACCATCTGATGTTTGCTTCCTAGGTGATCAAACACGATCTGCAGCTTCTTGCACAAATCTCTTCTAGTTCGGAAGAGAGCTACTTCCGAGTCTTCATGATGAATCTCCTCGAGCTATTTAGCACAGACAGGAAGTTACTGGAAGCACGGGGAAGTCTGATTATCCGGCAGCTCTGCTTGAATCTTAACACCGAACGGATATATCGTACATTTGCGGAGATTTTAGAGAAAGAAGAGGTGCTGTCATGGTCTTTTATTCTCTGGTTTCTTTTTCTGATGGTTTGCAGGATCTGGAGTTCGCCAGCGATATCGTTCAGAAGCTTAACACGATACTTGTTACCTCACCGGAACTTGCCGAGTTTAGAAAACGACTAAAAAGTTTAGAAACGCGAGTGAGGGTCTCCGCTTGAGTGGTCGATTGACACTGATTAAATCCATGTTCTCCAGCAAGACGGACAGGCATTGTTCACAACGCTTTACCGGTCATGGTGTCACAATGCGGTCTCTGTATTCTCACTCTGCTTATTGGCGCAAGCGTACGAACATGCCTCCAACCTTTTATCAATATTGTACGATCAACTCGAACTCACTGTTTTCTTCAAACCAAACCAACTCACTGTTGCATAGTGCGGATCTCGAAATGACTGTGGCCATGTTGGTGCAAATTGATAAACTTGTCCAGCTAATCGAGTCTCCAGTGTTCACGTGTAATGTTTTTGCTTCCTTTCTACAAGTCGCGTTGTCTGATATGTTGGAACTGAAGATCTCCGTCTCCAACTCCTCGAGCCCGAACGATATCCTCACTTGTTCAAGTGTCTATATGGTCTTCTTATGTTGTTGCCACAAAGCAGTGCGTTTGTATCTCTTCGTAATCGCCTTAACGCAGTCAACTCTGCTGGTTTCCTACACATCGCACCTAAATCGTACGTCTGCCAGAAGACCAGTCCCCCGTCCCTTAGCTAACCCTGATCTCACAGGAACCCCGTAGTGGTATCCACCCGCTCCAAGATTGGACAAAACGAAATAAAATGGCAAGATTTACTCGGTCACTTTCGCGCCGTCCAAGCAAAACACGAGAAAGCTCGACGACAGGCCCTCGGAACAGACAGCCTCCCGTTTGCCGGGTTCGAGACCAAGACGACCGACCCATCGTCGTCGAAATCCTCTGATGGTGGGAGCGTACCTGGACCTTCCATGCGACGGCGTGTGACGGGTACTGATCCAACGCCCGCGGCGGGAGTATCAGTACGACCTGCGTTATCGCCATTAAATCCGAGAGCGAGACAGAATGGATTGATGTCAACCGGGGGGCAGTCATTTCCCGGGTCTGTGATAGGTGCGGTAAGTGGGTCGCCACTGGTGATGCAGCAGCAGAAGCAGCGACGGGCGGGATTACCGGTGACGTTGGGCCCGCGGAAGAGTTGAGTGAGGGTGGTGTGTGTGTTTCGGGCTTTTTTCCTTTTCCCTTTTTTTTTTTCTTCAACTGGACTTTATGTTGTTCACGATGGGTATTGCACATCTAATATTTGTTGTGATTTTGGTACACATACACACTTGCTGCGTTGGGACGGTGGCTTTTCATACAGCGTCCCATGAATAGGGATTCAAAGGATGATCGACGTGGATTAGTTACTCTAGGAGGCGCTTCATCTCAACACTCCATATATTTGTAAGTTGTAGATGATGAAATTGGCGAATATTGAGAGGGAAGCATCTGTTGACGATCATTACCACCGGAGCTTTGACTTGCAGGTTGAGTCACTATCACTCAGGCTACTCAAGTTTTGATCATTCCAGTTATGTATTCTGTTATTGCTCCAGTCCTGTGACATACATGGTGGTAATGTGATAGTCATGTGCAACACCTTCACATCCGTGCCTTGGCAGGCACTACCAGGTTCGACCGAATAATCGATATATCATCGTCGGTAAGCTCACAGAAAATCTTCACATAATTCTCTACACCGCCATACTTGTCCCTGAGGAGACCCAGCATCGCGTGCATCGTCTCGTACCTGACCCGCGAGCAGCAGTGAGGCCACGAGCACAAAAAAAGGTCACATCGATCGTACGTACCGAGAGGTGAGCATCCGGAGTGCGAGTTCGGAGTTGGCGGCAAACAGTGGTTCTTTCAAGAGCCGTCCGAGGACCTTTTCGCGATCTGGTTCGCGGCCTATTCGGGTCAAAGAATAATCTTGGCAGATGAAATGGTCCTCCACGCCTGCGAGCTATACGGGGATAAGTGTTGATACAGATACCTCGTTGCACCAACGTACTTTGAATAAAATGGCAGCAATGATGCCGGTGCGATCTTTTCCCGCTGGATCATATTCCGTCAATGAGAGGTACCACACGATGGGATGCCAAGGCGGACCTGTGCAGTGAAATAGGAATGGAGCGTTTGGTCTATCCCGAACGTGTCGAAGAATAATGCCAAACGCCCGACCGCCGTGATCCAGTATTTGAGAGTACAACTTCATGAATGCCTGCACAAGCGCTCAGCGGTGATCTTATGGATGGCAGGTTCGCTATACCTCCGTAGTCCCGCTTGCGTACAGCTCGAATTTTCTACCGAATAAGGCTAGAGCCGAAGAACATAGGCGCCAACGCACCTCGCCACACTTTCTGGACTGTAGTCCTGGTTTTTAAAGACTGGCGTTCGTAGTATTTGCACACCTTCGATAGTGGGTATTGGAGTGCAATATTTCTGCATCTCCGGATCCGATCTAAGATCAAATACGGTTGTAATCCCGAGTGCCCTCATCTGTTGAATGCCTAGTATGTATGTGTGACATCAGAGGGTGCGACGAGGACAGCATGGAAGACAAAGTACCTTGTTCCGTGATATTGGAGACTTCCGCGCCGCGAAAGGCATAGCCGGGCTTCATGATGAGATTTGGTGTAGTGGTTGGATAGGACCCCAGATCGCGGACGTTGCACACGCCGGATATTTGTACGAAGGGGGGTCTCGAGAGGACGTCGGCGACGTATGCAGGGTCCAACGCTTCCAACGAGTTGTCCGTCGCGGTCATAATGAGCGGTTAGACGGAACAAGGGTAGTAAGAAGAGGCACTATTAGTATTAGCTCGGGACGTCCATCATAACGTGACACGCGCTGAACACGTGATGGACCAAAAGGTGGATGGTCGTTTAGGGCAGACAGTCTCGCGCCAAATGCGTATGCGAATCTTGTCGCGTCGCGAGATCGCCTCTTGACTTTCCATATCTACCACTAGCAGAGAAAGACGATGGACACCGATGCTTTGTCATCGCCACCAGCACCGAGGTCGTCGTTACCACCGAGTAGCGCACCAAATCCAACGGCGTCGTCCAACGGTACCCCAAGATCAGTCCGACGGCCAGCAACGGATGCACTGGCGTTTGGCAGCAGCGCAACACAGCAAGCTCAAGGAGAAGATGAAACAGGCGCAAGGCCCAGACGGAGACCGAGAAACCAGCCAGGTGGCGACGTTCCAATGGTTAGGGACGCGGTAGGCGAGAGCGTATGCGAAAGCTTTGAGACGTTTCTGAAAACGTGAGTGGTGATTGGGTGGACGTGTTCCGGTGCCTCATCGCGTCGTGATCTAGCTTTACTGAAGACGTCGCTCTACCGTCTACGCCTGCCTCTGATGGGGGCTTACCTGAAGTAGCGGACGGAGAACTGGTGTATGTCCAGCAGATCCACACCATGCGGGAATACGAAATCACGACGCTCTACGTGGATTTCGGTCACCTTCTACAGCGAGACGACGTCCTAGCGGATGCGATCCAAAAGCAATACTACAGATTCCTCCCGTACCTGCGTCGCGCCCTTCACAACCTGGTCGCAGAGTATGAACCCGAATATCTCAAAATCAACCCGACTGCTGCCACCACGGACTCTTCTAACCTCCAATCCCGCGAATTCAACATTGCATTCTATCACCTCCCTTTGGTCTCTGGCATTCGGGATCTCCGAACAGATAAAATCGGCACGCTGATGAGTATCAGTGGCACAGTGACGAGAACAAGTGAAGTCAGGCCTGAGTTGCTGTATGGAAGTTTTATTTGCGAAGTTTGTGGTGGTTTCGTCAACGAGATAGAACAACAGTTCAAGTATACCGAGGTACAGTTTCAATATTCGGGTAGCTAATGTCTCCCTAACCACCCGACGTACAGCCTAGCTTGTGTCCCAACCCAACCTGCGGTAACCGCATTGCATGGCAGCTACAAATTGATACCTCCAAATTTACGGATTGGCAAAAGGTTCGCATTCAGGAAAATCCTTCCGAGATACCGACTGGCTCTATGCCCCGTTCCCTTGATGTCATCCTTCGGTCCGAGCTCGTTGAACGGGCAAAAGCCGGAGATAAATGTGTATTTACAGGGACATTCATCGTCGTGCCAGACGTCAGCCAACTTGGATTACCCGGTGGAAACAAGGCGGAGCTTATGCGCGAGGCGAGCAAAAGTGGGGCGAATGCCGCAACGGGTGGTGTTAACAGTGGTGTAACAGGCCTAAAGAGTCTTGGTGTGCGGGATTTGCAGTATAAGACAGCTTTCCTGGCATGCATGGTACACGATGCTGATGGCAGAGTGAGTGGCATATATGCGAATCAACGTAACGACTAATGTTGGTTACAGGGTGGTACCAATGTCCGCGGTGAAGAAGAAGACGGCGAGGAGGATGGCCAAGCGTTCCTCAGATCACTAACCGAGCCTGAATTCGATGAACTCAAGAGTATGATCGACTCGGACCACATCTACTCACGCCTAGTAGAGAGCATAGCGCCAACAGTCTATGGCCATGAAATCGTAAAGAAGGGGCTCTTACTGCAATTGATGGGCGGGGTACACAAGCAAACCGCCGAAGGGATGCACTTGCGGGGTGACATCAACATTTGCATTGTTGGCGATCCATCGACGTCAAAGTCGCAGTTCCTAAAGTGGGTGCTAATCCACTTTAATCTCACCAGCGCAAACTAACCATATATTTGCCAGGTATATCTGTTCCTTCCTACCTCGCGCAGTTTACACTTCTGGAAAGGCATCCTCTGCTGCTGGTCTCACAGCAGCAGTCGTAAAGGACGAAGAAACAGGCGACTTTACCATCGAGGCTGGTGCTTTGATGCTAGCAGACAACGGTATATGCGCCATTGACGAGTTCGACAAGATGGATATCTCGGATCAAGTGGCCATCCACGAAGCAATGGAACAGCAAACGATATCCATAGCCAAAGCTGGTATTCACGCTACACTCAACGCTCGGACGTCAATTCTGGCTGCTGCGAATCCTATCAGCGGACGATACGACCGGAAGAAAACACTCAGGGCAAACCTTGCTATGAGTGCACCGATCATGAGTAGATTCGATATGTACTTTGTGGTCCTCGATGAGTGCGATGAAAGGGTGGATCTGAACATTGCCAAGCATATTGTGAATGTTCATCGTTTCCAAGATGAAGCTATCAACCCGGAATTCAGCACGGAGGCTTTGCAGCGTTATATCCGCTACGCACGAACCTTCAGTCCCAAGGTGAGGAGTCAGCTTCTTGAGTCTGCAGGCGTTGCTGACGCCTGACAGCTCACACCCGAAGCAGCGGATGTCTTGGTTGAAAAATACAGGATCTTGAGGCAAGATGACGCTACTGGCGTGGGCCGAAACTCGTATCGGATTACTGTCCGACAGCTCGAAAGTATGATCCGTCTCAGCGAAGCCATTGCTCGCGCGAACTGTACGGCTGAGATAACTCCCGCATTCGTGCGCGAAGCATATACACTCTTGCGGCAATCCATCATCCACGTCGAACAGGACGATATCGACTTTGACGAGGAAGAGCTTGAAGGCGAGCGTGGTGTTAACGGGAACGCCGCGCAGGCTTCGAACGGGCTTGACGAGAGTCAGGACGTGGAGATGTCATCGGCTGAGATCGAGGCGATGGATGCCGTAGAGGAGAGCTCGTTAGGATTGAACCGTCTGGCGACAAGCAGCGGCGCTGGACCATCATCGACATCCCGGGCAGGAAGCGCGTTCCCAGAAGCTCCTGCCCCTGCCCCGCCCCAACCAAAACGACGAATGGTTATCACCCATGACAAATACATGACGTTGCAGAGTCTCGTGGTGTTGCATATTTTGGCAACGGAACGAGAGACCGGCCGAGGGATCGACAGAGACGAGCTCATCGACTGGTACCTTGAACTCAAGGAATCGGAGATCCAGGACGTCGAAGAACTGGAGTATGAAAAAGAGCTGATCACGAAGCTTTTGAGGAAGTTGGTGAAGGTATGAAAGTCTAGCTCCCTGATTCTTGGTTCGGTTTGACCGAAGTGTATTGTGTCATTGCAGGATAAGTTCCTCATAGATGTTCATGGGGACGTACAAGAGTCGTTGCCAGAGTCGGCCGGCGATGGAACGGTGCAACAATCTTCCTCCTCGGGCCAGGCAGGAGAAAATGATCGGGTGTATTACATGGTTCATCCTTCGGTGGATACGGAAGGGGAATCTTCCTATCCGTGATCTTGGGTGTTGGTTAGTTGTCGTTGATCTGCGTGTTTGTTTTGTTGCTGTATCTCGTGTAATTGCATGGCATCGGCCCATCTGCTATGACAGACTGTGTAACTTTGTCCGAATAATTCCCGCGGTGGGACTCAGTACTCAGCTGTTGCTTGGCCACCATAACTTAGAGCGCAAGGTAGGCCTAGCCATCATCGAGCTGCACTGCGTAGCCAATCGATTAATCAAGTGTCGATTATCACCGCAACACCGATACCAATGTGGTGTGGCGGGTCGATCCATCAGTGAACACTCGAAGCCCCCGAAGAGAATGGCGACAACCGACCTTGATCCGCTGAAAGTTCCAGTGCTGCTGCTAGACGGCAGCTTGCAATACCCCACCATATCAGCAGATACTACAGCCCAGGACCTTATTCAAACCCTAATACAGCTGGACGAGGTCAAGTGTACAGTGCTCGACGTTGTAGCACCCTCCACCTGGGCCCTTCAGCGCGTGCGGAAGGAAAAACCAGGTCGCTCGTGGGACGAAACAGAGCTGGCTACTCTCGGCGACGGTAAGGGCTCGGTAGATATGCCATGCGTGCCAACATTTACGTTCAATTGCATTATTTCCGTGATCCAGGCATCCTAGAACCAACGTTGCCCATCGTCACACTCTTGAACGAGTCCGGCTCAGACTCAGCGGTTAGGAAGCAATTCTCCGAGTTACCGTTGACCTCCCAGTCGCATGCTCCGTTGTTGCGGCTCGTCGCCCGGCATCCTCTCCATTCGTTATCGCTTGCCTTTTTACGTATACCAGAGATCGACGATGGTTTCGAGTGGACTGTATTTTTTGGGAAAGGCGCCACTGCCGAAGACGTCGTCAACAGTGTCATCCAGGAGCTTGGTTTACTCAAGGCACTCCCTTCTTCCCGTGGAGGTGGACAGGTTCAGTATGCGCTCGAGGTGCTTTCTGGAAACCAAGGTACGCAATCAATCGATTCTTGACGACGCCTCAGTGGGGATGGTAATACCGACTTCGATGATAAGCTACACAACTGTCTGGCTCCACGCCTATGCTCGTTACTCTGATGTCCTCTGAGCATCCACCTCCCATCCGATTCTGCATTCCGGACCAATGGTTCCGTCGTAAACCGCGCTCTTCTACCCAATCGCGTTCCACCTCGCGTACGGAGACTGATAGCTCTGCAGACGAGGAAGGGCAAGGCACCGCAAAGCAGAACAAGTCCAGGGCTGGGTCTTCTAAACCTTTCCCGACCACTCCCCGGCCAGGGTCTCCCGAGTGGCGAGGCTCTGTCGCTCAAAGTCGTCTCACGAGCTTATTGGCTGGTTGGTCCCAGCCTGCACCTGCGACCACTTCGGCGGTCGTCGCAACCCCTACTGGTAATCGGAAGAGCGTCAGCGAACCTTTGCTGGTTCGACAGAATACAGGTGGAAGTGTTTTGATGGGAGAGAGTGCCAGCTTGGGTGAATTCGACTTGGAAGAATTTGAACGTTGTATAGTGAGCAACGTCTATTCATTTCACAAAGGATGCAGAGAAATTGTTTCCAGGATCTGCTCGGTTTCAAAGGCGAGGCGAGGGCGAATATGCGTTCAATGCCACTAGAGAAGAAACGGCAACTTATCGAGCAATTACGAGACAAATCTGACAAGGCTGCTTCAGCTAGCCCTCAAGCTTCTCCGGCTTCCTCTGCGAGTTATGGACCGTCTAGCGGGAGTGCGTTTCTCCCTCGGCTTGTTCCACAGCTCAGTGGTGAATCGAGCCTCTTCAAACGGATCTCTGCGTTTCCGACCTGGGGCTCGACAACTTCCCCTCCATCCCCGAGTGTCAACCCTAAGAGTCGTTTGGGTGGCGAATTCGCGACAGGTCCCAGGTTCTCTATTTCTTCCGAGAAGGTGGAAGAAGACGTGCAGCCTGTACAGCCACAGGCCACCGGAAGCATGTTTAGCACTTGGTGGGCAGCTTTGGGGGGTGAGGCAATCACAGACAACGAACATTCGATATCCGCTCGTTCCTATGTGGATGGCATTCGCAAGTCGCGGAATCCGGACTCGAAGCTCCAGAAACACCTGATCTCGTTGCGAGTGCATCTATCCACCGCTAAGTTGCCCTGGATCGAGACTTTCATAGCTGAAGAAGGTATCATTGCTATCAGCGGCTTGCTTTCTTCATTAGTCGGAAAGGGCGGAAAGCAAAGGGTTGTTAGTGATAGTGAGAATAGCGTTCTCCTGGAGGTGATCAGGTCTCTGAGAGTCCTTTTGAATACCGAGGTACGTCGTTGAAATAGGCTTGACTACAATGCGGAGAGTCGAACGGCTTTTCGATAGCCCGGATTCGACGCTGTCCTTTTATCTCCAACTATCGTCACGCACATTGCATATTGCCTTCATGGAACGTCTCTCAAAATCAGGACGCTGGCGGCGGAGCTTCTCGCAGCGATATGCATTGTCTCGTTCGACGAAGGTCATCGTGCCGTTTCGGCCGCCTTGTCCGAGTATAGGATCGCATATAACGAGCTTTTCCGGTTTGAGTCATTGGTCTCAGCACTCAAGATACCAGACTCTGCGGACTCTGCTGTACCGGAGGTCATGCTACCTATGGAGGAGGGCATATGGGAAGCTAGGACGGCATTCATGGCGCTCATCAATGCGTTGACGAATTGTCCCAATTCACTAGAGGAAAGGATCGTGCTGCGAGACGAGTTCAGTCGACGAGGTCTAAATGAAGTGGTTGCGGTACGTCCTGGTCCGGTCTTTATGTTTTTGGTGTGATGTCTTGATGTCCCTTCTAGGCACTCCGGTACATAAAACCTCCAGATTCGCTGCTCAAACAATTGGACATGTATGCGGAGGAGAAATATGATGACGAAGAAGATTTTCGTGAACGCGCACGGAGGGCGGTGCGAGATAGTCGTAGGCAATCCATGGAAGTGTCAGAACCGAGCATTCTGTTCGATGAGATCATGCAAGCTGCTCAATTGCTCGAGGCTGGAGGCGTGGTGGAGAGCATCCTTCGCAAGCTCAATGCCGTTTTTCAAGACGTTTCTGATCCGTTCGTATCCTTCTACGTTTCTCCTACAAACTTTGGGTCTGATAGTGCTTTAGGTTGTTCAAGAGTGGGACCCTGTCCGTCATGGATGAGTTCGTTGGAGGTGTTGCTGCGATGGAGGATTCGTATGATTTTTTTGTGTCGGTAACGCCGCTGGGGAACTAATGTAGAATATCCAGCGAGCAAGCATGGACGACCTTCCTGCAGACCCTGGTAGCATCCGTGCAACGACTCTCCGGGCGAAAGCTTCCCATCGGAAATATCAAGACATTGGAGGGGGAGGTCCAGGAGTTGCGCAATCAAGTGGAAGCTCTTACTCGGGAGGTTTGTCTCGTCCATGCTTTCCGTGCTACCTCTGATTGGTTGCGCAGAATGCGACATTGAAGACCACTAGCGGCCATCGTCATCGACAGGAAGGCTCTGCCATATATGTTGGAAACGATTTGTCGTCCATGTCTACACCTGCGCGGACACCGTCGCTAAAATCGAAAGCCAACTCGGGTTCCAAGGCCAAGGCTGGGAATGAGGCATGTTAACTTCAATCCCGACGTACTTTTTCATGATCGTGGATGGTTTACTGCAGATGATCAATGGGTTGATGCAAAGGTTGACACAGAAGGAGAAGGAAGTTACCCAACTCTTGGGTGAAATAGATCGACTGAAGATTCAGCACTCGGGCGAGGTATATGATCCCGTGAGCTCACCCAATTTCTTTGCCCTATTGGGTTGGGGAGTGATAACCATGTCCGAGTCTAGGATGACCGGGCCAGGAAGGAGCGTGACAAGGCAAAAATGAATACACTTAATGAAGAAATCACGACGCTCAAAGAGAGGGTAGGTGAAGGTGAATCAATCTCGTCGTTCTCGTGCTCAGGCGTTTTGAAACCAGATTGGTGAGATGGATAACACGCTTTCTAATAAAGACGGTGAGATAGCATACATCAAGCGTGCACTCGAGTCGGTATATTCTCGCTTTCACCCCAAGGACGACGAGAAGATGAATGACATGGACGTTCAATTGATCGTCAGTCGAACTCTCGACAAGCTATCTGAGAGAGAGCAGGAGGTCCTCGCGCTTAGGTCTGAAGTTCAAGTACTCAAGCAGTCCTTGGTTGGGTGGTCCAAGGAGCAGGAATTCAAAGCCAACAATCCACCCCCACCCCCGCCTCCACCTTCAGGTTCTGCTCTACCTAGATCTCCGCTCAAGTCCTCGCAAGACGCGTCATCATTGGATCCTCTCTCATCGTCCCCGCCTCCGCCTCCTCCTCCACCACCACCTCCGCCAATGTTTGGAAATGATGGTCCTCCGCCGCCGCCCCCACCGCCTATCGCTGAAAATGATGTACCCCCTCCCCCGCCTCCCCCGCCTCTTCCTGGTGGCAAGGTACCTCCTCCGCCTCCACCACCCGGATCTGTGAAGCATAACAGAAACGGGCCAAAACAATCTGGTCCACGATTAAAGCCCTTCTTTTGGAACAAACTGGACAACAACACTATTGGCTCAACGGTGTGGTCAGAGCCGTCGCTAGTTTCCGAGTTTACGATGGATGATCTAGAGGCTACATTCACGATGGACGCTACACCTCAAACGCCGTCGAGGATGGTCAATTCCACCGGAAAGCAGAACGTCACTACGCTTTTGGAGACTACGAGGGCGAATAATATGGGTAGGTCGATGTTTGAACTAATGTCGGATGTCGTGCTAACTCGTTGGGTGCTAGCTATTATGCTGTCTCGCTTTAAGAACGGGTATTCTGCCATCCGACAAGGCATTCTTGACCTCGACGATTCTATACTATCGTTAGATGACCTCAAGGCGATCAGTAAACAACTACCGACCACCGAGGAAGTTCGTATATTTCTACTTGCATGTCTTTAGCTCATTTCACCGATGTTTGTTACCCTCAGATGACACGGATTAAGGATTTTGGAGATGTCACGAAGCTCGCGAAAGCTGATCGGTTCATACATGAGGTCTATAGCCACTATTCAATGTCACGGGACAGTCGACTGAAATTCTTCCAGATTATGCCTGTCCCCAGGCTTTCGCAAAGACTGGAGTGCATGATGTTCCGTCGGAGATTCGAGCTGGACGTGGAAGAGATACGCCCTGACCTGAAGACCTTACGAGACGCTTCTCGAGAGCTCCGGACTTCCCAACTATTCAAAAAAACGTTACAGGTGATGCGCATAATATCCGTATTCGCAGAAAGATCTGACAATTAGCCAGGTTATACTCGCTGTTGGAAATAGATTGAACGGTTCGTCTTTCCGTGGTAGTGCTCGGGGTTTCCGTCTAGAAGCCCTGCGCAAGGTAACTCCGAGTCCCTATTTTGATGGAAAATTCCTATTAAATCGGTTACAGATAAAGGAAACAAAGACAACGAGGGTCACACTCGACTGTCCGACCTTGCTTCACTACATTGCTCGGGTGTTGCTTCGTACAGAACCCAAGTTGACGCTGTTCATCGAGGAGTTGCCCAACCTGGAGCCCGCCGCTCGCGGTGAGCCTTCTCTTGCCTAGGCACCTGGAAAATCATGATCCAGGGCTAACGCTTCTCCAAGTTTCCTTCCAAACTGTTTCACAAGCCGTCCAGTCTGCAATCGCATCTCGCGCCAAAGTCGAAGCAGAGATACAACTGATGAAGCAGCTCAGGCATCCCTTGGCGAACGACCAATTCGTCACAGTCATGCAAGTAAGTCGGATCGTTGCCGTTATTTTTGTCCTTACCCGTCCCTTGACCTCTCGTAGCATTTCATAGTACAAGTCTCGGGTCCCATCGAGGCACTCAAGGAGGCGATGGCCTCTGTGGAGAATGATCTCCGTTCTCTGTTTAGTTATTATGGAGAATCGTTTGATACTCCGGACAGCCTGAAACCGGAAGATTTTTTCGGATTGATCTGTTCTTTTTCGTCATCACTTCAGGTATGTTAAAACCTGTGCGCCTGGAATTCATTTTCCTTTGACGGGATTGTTTGTTTGCAGAAAGCTGCCATCGACGTCGCACCACGTACACCGACCCCACGGCTACCTTCAGATGACAAGCAAGAGGTAAGAGTTCTGTGCTCGCAGAGAAGGCATCTTTCCCAATCTTGTCGATCCAGACCATCAAGAGTACGGAGCCGACACCAAATGTCCTTCTCGCTCCTCTTCCCAGGCACGAACGCCAGCGGTCGATTGGTCGTGGTGATCTTGATGAGGCACTACGCACTTTGAAAGAGGGACAGACCTGGAGACATCGCAGCACACCAACCTCGGTTCGGGTGCCGGTGAACAAGGTATTCGTCGACGGCCGACAGGATGGACGGACAGAATCGCAAGCTGCGACGTGATGACCAGGCGTACTACTGATCTAATGTTACAATACATTTCCTTTACTGGCCACACGGCCACTCTGACATGTATCCCGTATATCTTTCCTTCTTTTCGTGGGACTATCTATGCTGAGATGTTGTACCATATCACTTTTAAATGTACTGAGGGGGATATCCATGAGTGCGAGGTCGAAACAGGGGAGGGCCGCACCATCACTGGGTATTCAGGGGGGATACCTTATCACATCGGTTGATGCAATCCAAGAGGATGTTAAAGAACGTCTCTACCTAGAGAATTATCAGTAACACGATGACACAGTACACAAGGAGAGAAACCTCGAGCGACTCCAACACTAGGCAGTTTTTTCCATTGCCCCCCCATGTATCATCATACGTCTTATAACTCCACGTATCCACGATGGTTGCTCCCGTGGTATGTTCTCCACGAGTTTCCACGTCGACATGGAGGCGTCTACCTTGGAATAGAGCGGGATTAGAGACGTATGCGATCGTGAGCGCGTCGTGGAGCGGAGGGCCATCGTCGAAGCCGAATACTTGTCGATACGCATCACCGAAATACGTAACGAGCGAAGACAACATCTTTCTGAGGTTGGTCCCCGGTAGGGTGAGCGTGTGGTGGTCGTGCTGGTGGGGTGATCCACACAGACGCGCGTGGATGCCTTGGTTCACGATGGCGGTGTGGGTGACGTTGATTGGTAGCATGACTGTCTTGAGTGGGTTATTGACCACTATCTGTGCTGCTTCGGCTGCATATGTGTGGGAAGATGATCGAGGTCATTGTATCAGATGATGGAGGTGTGCTTACGATCGCAGAGGATGTTGTACTCTGATAGCAACGACCACTGATAAATGAAAAATGCCGAGGCACATCACAGTCGCTCACCTGCCGCAGGCGTGATGTTACCAAAACCGTTGCCTCCGCCCATGAACACAAACTGTGCCACGCCATCCAAAAGCTCGGGATGTGCAGAAATGAATACGGCAATGTTTGTCATTGGGCCACTCGAGACTAGGGTGACTTTGCGACCGGCACCCTCGTTCCAGGTCTCCTTGATCGCTTTGGTCATGCCCTGCAGGGCAGAGATGGGTTTGCCGTCGTCACTGCGTGCAAGGCGCGCTTGCACTTCGGAACTGTCTGGGGAAGAGAGTCCGACGACGCCTGCGAGCCCGTCTTCGCCATGTATCTCGGGACAGTGCTTCGGGGCGCTTCTTGACAATGGTCTCGCCGCACCGGGGTAGACCTTGATATGTGTAGGAGCCGCAAATGCGTGGAGGCATCTTGCCGCATTGATCGCAGTCCAGTGCACGGTGGTATTTCCGTGAACCTATCGTCATTAATGTCTCCTTGTAACGGTGCGAGATGGATCGAGCGAGACTCACGGTGGACACTCCGAGGAGATCTATATTATCGAGGTGTATCGCCAATAGAATCGCAGTCACATCGTCGTGGCCCTTGAGGAATACGAGTGATGCAACTTCTTACTATTAATGAGGGCGTACGGGTGACGTACAGGATCAACATCTAGCCACAGAGGAATTTCTTTCGCCATGAGTTCAATCTAGCCCTCTTGATCAGCCTGTCGTGCAGTATCTCGTACGTGCATGGTATCAATAATCACTCACTGATGAATGACTCTGACCTCGGCCTTTGAGTAATTTAGGTCGCAATGAGAGTACCAACTTGACGACAGCTTGGATACGCGAGATAGATTAAGCTTAGCCAAGAGGTGACGCTTGAACGGAAGCTATGTGTATCGACTCATGTTTATTCGATCCGAGACGGAGTGGTACTAGTAATTCCCCAAACGTTTCGAAGGTGTTGCTGACTCAACGCCTTCTGATTCTAACATGTACAAACATGACACTCGTCCATTGCAAGATTCCGGATTCATCTGCAACCTGACAAGCCCTTCGCAATACGATCTCTGATGTCCACCTTAC
>JBBPNO010000588.1:0-19311 GCA_038090915.1 Boletus eberwhitei
CGGGGGGTATTATTGCTTGGTGGTTCGGTGGTGGATCCGATCTAACACCATCGTACCTTGATGAGGAGGACGCGAGACACTTTCACACAACTTTGAAGAATGCTTGCCAGAATGACGAGCTATACAGCACATTCAAAAAGTGGTGCGACGAATACTTCTTTATCCCTCACCGGCAGGAGACTCGTGGAATTGGGGGACTCTTCTTCGATGACCTCTCCAACGAGAAGCACGCCCGCATCTCGGAGGACGTCAAGAGGCCAAGAGAACCAGAGGAGATTTTCGAGTTCATCTCACGTCTTGGCAACGCCTTCATCCCATCCTACATCCCCCTTTTGCGGAAGAAACGTGATGTTCCCACAGATGATCATCGTCGGTGGCAGCTTCTGCGCAGAGGGAGATATGTGGAGTTCAACTTGGTGTACGATAGAGGCACCAGGTTTGGACTAAAGACACCATCCGCGCGGATCGAGAGCATCTTGATGAGTTTACCAGAGACGGCGAGGTGGGAGTACATGTCAGAACTTGGGACGGAGGCAGGAAGTGAGGAGGAGCGGATTGTCAAAGTGTTGAAGAATCCAACAAATTGGGTGTGACCGCGAGTCTTTGTTGAAACCAAAATTAGTCCGCAGACTGTACTGTATCCAGAGAATGGCCCATGCCACATCAGACTCTTGATTTACAACATCTGAAACGTACAACGCCGTGATTCTATGAGATAAAACTTGGACGCATCAAGGCTCATTAACTTCCTGTTGAGCCCGCCCTTCCTCCTTCCTCACATTCCCTGTCGCAAATCTTCAACAACCTGGAGCGATAAACCTTTATCCAAACACGTACCAGAGGCTTGCTGAGACTTGTCTCCGCTGACTGCGCCAACGACCGAGTCTTTATATCCGCCCATTCTGTCGGAAACGCCTTGCGCGAAACCCTTGGCCTGAGCAGCCTTGTATTCCCCTTCGCCCTTGGCATGTTCTTCTTTTCCCGCCTGCGACCAGTCCTGTTTACCCATCATCTCGCCAACCTAAAACAAAACATCAAACCATGTCAAACGCGACAAGAAAAAGACAAATCATACGCTCTCGACGGCGGATCCCTTGACAGAGTGCATCTGACCCGAGACTTTGCTACGATGCACCGTCAGCCTCGTTCTTGGTGCACAAGTCGACTCGCCCCGCTCACCTAGGCTCTTGTTTCGTCATGTTTATTGTCTGATATCGATAGAGGGGAAAGAAGATGCGACTGGAGAGCATCGTCGCCCCGCCGTCCTTTATATACTGTCCAGGAGCACCATACGCATTAGGCAAGTGTAGTAGTTCGATGATGACATGCGCACCAGATGACATCATCTGGTGACGTAGGATAGCGAGCGGGGTGACGCGATTCAGACCAACAATCGGCACGGCACTCCAAACGCTTGGCGAAAGCGACAAAACAGTCGACAAGATAACATGGGACATCGACATGTACCAAAACTGTTTGAGTTTAGGCTTGAGCGCCGTTGCTTGTTGCCGATTTCAAATGAGGACACTCCGGCTAAACGTTCGTACGAGTTGGCCATGGACCGCCAAACAAAGAGGGTGATCATTTCAGAGAACCGCAGCGCAATGTGCCTCTGCCACAAGGCCGTCATGTGAAGTCGCTAGAAAGGAGGACATCAGGGTGCATTCGTCGTAATATGAACGGCGCGTTCCTTTTGCACGATGCACGACTACCCCTTATTCACATCAGAAGTCGACGGCGCATGCGTTCGCGGACGGGAGTCGACAGAAAAGGTCAAGTCACATCTCAGTGAGCACGAGCACGACGGGCAGTGATCAGAGTGAAACATTAGTTGCCATTCAATCGGCCCCTTATCTCGTAAACGACCAGTCCCTAGAGAAGTTCACCGAGGCTCATGCCGATTGGCTATAGCAACTTCTTGACGTTACCCACGCACAAACGTAGCCTTACCATCCTACCAAACTTCTCCGAGCGGCGTGGATCAGGATGCTGGCATCCATCGTCAGCTTTTGGTAACCATCTGTTGTCTGAGTTCAAAGCTCTTACGAGGAAGAGAAGATAAGGCATTTTCGGGGGGGTAAGAGGTTAAATAGAGTTCCATACACACGTCAAGCTTAAGTTTGACCCATTTGAATCATGTGATCTCATGGCCGAGCGTGTCCAGGGTTACTACACGCGTTACATATCATACTAGGATTATTCACCTGGGCGACAACGATCGGCTTCCCGATATAACCACAGATCGCGAGTTACATGTCTGAGCAGCATATGGCACAAGATCGTTGTCACAGGCGGAGATCCTCAAGTTTTATTATCATAGGCTACATGCGGTGAACACGAACAACGGGGAAACAAAACGAATGATAGGGGCGATAAAGCTCTATAATGAGGTCAGCATGGCAACATTCGAGGGAACGTTCCAAAAGAACATACCGATTAAAATTCTCTCCAAATAGTTTCGGCGCTGGCGTCGCAGTCTGGAGCGTAGGCATCATCAGACGCGGCAACGACCGTCCTCTCGAAATCATTGACAAATATTACCCGCCGGAGTGACGGACAGTAAAGCCGCAGCTCGCTCGCCAGTGCACGTAAACCCGCCGGCATGGGTGGTGGTGGGTCCCACTCCGAGACGTCCACTTCGACACACTCCAGAGAAGAGAGTACCCGCAAAAGCCCATAAAACCTGAGGCGCTTGATAAAGAATGTCAACCGACAACGAGCTTCTCGAGACAGAACTACGTACAACATGGCCGTCAATGGGCAGGACGAGCGTCCCAAAATACCGTAGGTCGTGGACCTGACTCTGCAACCCCACCACGGAGGCGAGGAGATCCATGGAGAACGGTTCGGAGTAACTCGAATCAGCGATATCGAGCGAACGAAGAGGATGCGTCGTCTCCATCAACTTTGAAAACAGGAGCGACAATTCTACCCTCTTCTCTGGTAGTCGAGTTTTAGAGAAACATGTTTTGAGTCGGGAAATAGGTCGGGTGGGAACCAAGGCACAAGCGGCTTCGGCAAAGGTGCATTCCAAGGTTGATAATTTCGGGAGCGCGCCAGGGCTCAGGGGAGACGACACGGATGTGGAAGTTTGGGCAGTAGCTTCGGGAACGGAATAGTCTACGATATACAAGTCATCTATGTCAGGTTGCGTGTTCAGAAATGATACAAGATGGGCATCCCACTGCAGGTCGCAGTGGAAGGTACGAAGTCGAAAGGCGGTGCTGTCGAGAATCCACGCCTGAGCAGCATCGCCCGCATTGTCCAGCTGGAGGTTCAAAAAGCGTAGTCTTGTCGTGTGGTGGAGCGCCTCGGATACCGTTGGCCAAAAGTTATCCGGCAAACGGATCTCGAATTGGGGTGTGTCACTATCATCCTCGTCGCCGACGAGAAGCGTCAAGGCTTCGACTATCGCCGCAAGGCGGGGAGTCGTCGCGAACAGCCTGCACATCCTGTAGGCGTCCCACGCATCCGATGCGTAAATGGTGTTGTACAGTTTCAGCTCTGCTGCCCGTTGAAACCCCTTGTTTACCCTGCAGAGGATGCAGAGGTCTGCCCTGCTCCCCACATGTTTGACGATGACCTGATACGACTCTAACGACAGTTCCATGTGACGATGTTCCGCATTACCTGGGGACAAGAATTTCGTCGAGTGAAAAATTGCCTTAATAAAGAAGCCCAGTCACTTACCAGCTAGATCCAACGGTCGCGACAGTGCAACAAGTCTTGATATGACGACGAAACTGAGAAGCGGAACGAGCGAGTGACGGGATCAAGACCCTCCCACTGGCGATGACTTGCGAAGTGGCTAATGCTAGCACCCGGCAATGGCAACACGGGCACAAAATAACCGCTGAGTGCGTGTGATGGTAAAATAGCGAAATATGCCGCTAACAAAGGACCTGCCCTTTTTATGTTTGACAGTCATCACCAAAACGCCCACCTTTGGAAATGGGGTGCAGGGACTACGCCAGATGCGGATAGGCACAATCACATCATCGCTGATCTTGTATGTTCCCCCCACAAGCTCGGCTTCGGGATCCATTTTTTACCTGCCCGAATCGTCGCCATGTAACGTGAAGAGGACAGGGACACTCGAAATTGAGAGATTTGATACCGTGCTCACTAAATTACACCAGTGGGAATGGCCACGCGAAGACCATATGGCATCCGCGTGTGCGTGCGAGAACTCAACACTCGGTTGACAATGTCATGGCATCCTAGTGAACGCCCGAATTCGCTGCGTCGGCAAGAAGATCTGATGCAAGATGTACATGTTAGTATCAGGCAAGAGCGGAGGGAAGGTGGTAACCTTTTTTATATGCAGATAGCGTGTCCGTAGGTCCGTCCGCCCTGCCCGGAGCATAAAATCAGACCCAAATTGAATCACATTTGAATGGCTCACCCTCCTCGAATGTCTTATTTCCGCCAGGTAAGCAGGTGAGCACATGTTTATGGGGATGCCAGGGCAGATTTGGTTATATCGGTGCCGATTTGAGAGACGAAACATTCGTTTCATCCCAAACCGGGAGATGACTACCATTGTATTACTATGTCTTCACAAGGTGAGCGGTTGACGGATCCATGAGCGAAGTATTTTCTTTGTGCCCAACCATGTGGTAGCATACCAGTGATCAGTTGTACTCGCCCTGCTCTACCAGTCGAATCCAAGGAACATCGATTGCAGACCACTGTATTTCCAAGCCACGCACCTAAGCATAGGACACACAGCCATACACTGTATAATCGAAGATTTTATCGGACGCCATTTCAGCAGGCATAGGTCTTTGAGTACCTTGTTTAGGTCTTCGCATTTGAAATCCAGTAATACCTTATTGTTGCCAGCGATAATGGAAGGGCTTCCTCGCTGGAATCAACACATGAAACGCCATGGTGTGACGAGCGATCAACCGTGCTGCCTTAGTGGAAGAAAATTGGAATTCTTGAAACAAGCACCGTTTTCCAACCAACTCCGCAGTTCGAGAGGCTATACGGTTGTGCGGATTAAGACAAGGCACGATAACATCGACTGAAACGAGGTATTGCCCGTGCGAAATGAAGGTCTGCAGATCCCGAACGGATAAGCTTCGACCAGTCGAACAACGGTGTTGCACTGCATGGCCAGATGATCGCATCTGACCGCATCTGTCAGCATCCCGCTTCACTGAGGTCTGGAATTAATATTCATTAGTGTACTCACGTCCAGGGGTGGATAAAACACGGGTATGCCTCCCAGAGTGTTCATTTCGATGAAGTGCATGCCTTATTCATGTAACGTTCGTGGGCGCAACCCCCTAAGTACAGTCCAAGCTTGGTGGAGAGGCTATGTATGTGAAGCATGATATGAGCGTCTCGGTGAGGAGTCGGGTCGAGTGGCAGAGATAATGACATCTCAAAAAGGTACAAAATCCACCTGGCATTGTATAATCATACCATCTTTCACAAATGGAAAATGTCAGCATCCGATGCAATCCGAGAGTCGGTAGATCATGGAATAGAAAAGGAAAGGGTGGGAATCATACATGGGCGTGCGACCAGGAGCTCATTCTAGCTTCTCTAATTCCTCTAGTCTTTGTAAAACGACATCTTTACTGGTCTCTTCGATCTCACCAGCTAAGAAT
Source organism: Boletus eberwhitei (assembly GCA_038090915.1). Taxonomy (NCBI): domain Eukaryota; kingdom Fungi; phylum Basidiomycota; class Agaricomycetes; order Boletales; family Boletaceae; genus Boletus; species Boletus eberwhitei. The sequence continues at coordinate 5,622 of JBBPNO010000588.1, forward strand.
ATTTCGTCCAAAATGGCGTATACCTGACAGGTTCGGTGGGTGAAGAAGGTGGTATGTACGACCGGAGAAGGTTGCTAACCTTGTAGAAGTTGAAAACGAGATCCAACTCGCACACGTTATCAAAGAAGGAATCTTGAGAGAAAGTGTTTGTTAGCTATCGAAGATGGTAAGTTGTCAGCGAGCTCGGGCTTACCGAGAATCTCCACGAAGAGATGGATAGCTTCGAGATAGGCAAGTTCATTGTCGTTGGCATCGACGCACACACAGAAGAAAAGACCAGCATAGCGACGGTACACTATTTTGTGGTTCTTGAACTATATGCCATGTGAATGAATGGAAGCTCGTTGTCGTTCCCCACAATGACTGACCTCTACAAAGTTGGACTGGTACTTCTGATCACGAGGCGCGACTAGTCTGTGTACTTCACCCCGAAGCCTCACCTAGAAATAGCAAGGTTATCCTGGGGCGTCTCCGACACAATCGAGGCATTTCGGTACCTCACCTTTTCCTCATCGTCATATGGTACATACCACTTTGATAGCCGGGTTTTCCCTTGCCTGTTCTATATTCTCGTTAGAGGGATATGTCACGTCGTATCCGAATGAACTGAAATGAGCTTACCTGCACCAGTATAAACCTGATCATCGCCGCATTCGTATGCGTGTCACCGTCGACCTTTTGCTGTGGTCTCGGTGGAGGTTCTGATTAGGTAAGGCAGACCCAGCCTCCGGTCGGTCCTAAATGCTTACATAATTATAGTCAACTAGAATGTAAGTTACGCGGCGGTTGTGCATCACGGAGTGTGTCCCTCTGACTGCACGAGCCGTATCCCATCCATGCAGCCCAACGACGTCGTCGACGATGCTGCGTACAACATCTACCGCATATTGAAGACGAAGATCGTCGACCATGCCCATTCCGGACGATGTTCGTTATGCCGTTTGTGATGAAGCCAAGGCCCAAATCCGTGAGCAAGTAGTAAGTGCGTCAACCAAGAATACACTTTATCTAATAACCATTCCTACAGGACAGGGTTCATGCGGTATTCTAGCCAGGAATGACGGTCTGCAAGACTATTCTTGCCGCAGACTACTTTTGTGGTGAACTCCATAGAGCCTTGGCCGGAATGGAGGAAGGTTGCCAAGCCAGACGACAAGGACCTGGCCGACCACCCATGGTACCGTCTATGTTATAAGGAATGCCAGTGTGGACAACACCTTTCCCATCCAACCACCACCATCGGGACGGAGATGACGAGTGGCAAAAAACGCTCCGGAGACAGCAAGGAAGAAGCCAGGGGCCAGGCCAAGGACTCGGAGGACCCGCGTTCTCACTGGCAGTCGGCAAGGGCAACTCCGATTACCGTTCCCGTGCGGCCGATACCTTAGACTCGTCCAACACCCCTTGCTACACCTGCCTCAACCGCAGGATCACTTGTGATCGACAACCAGGCCACGACTGCTCCGAGTGCAAGGCCCTTAAACGTAAATGCTCATATCCAGTCAGAACTAAACGTAGCCTATCTGTCTCCCCGCCCCCCCTAGCTGCAAAGCGCTCTCGCACTCAAACACGCGAACCTGCAGCGCATGATCTCCCGCTGAACCCACCAAGGGAAAGCCCTAGTAAGTGGCTGGTTTCTATAATTGATGTGACACCTGCTGAAGGAGGAGCGTGGATACAAATTGCAACTCCAGCCAAAGAGGATTTATCTGTATACTCCCGTTCGCCCAGTACCATATAGCCAGATTCATCGCAGAATGTGCCAACGGATGCCACCTTCGTTTCAAGGGAGCAATTTGATAAGTCGGTCGAAAATCATAACAAGTTGGCTCGGGAATACCATGCATTGGTGGAACGAGTCTCTACCCCTGAGGACGGGTTATTAACAATGCGAAGAGCCGCTCGGGCTCTAGTCATCCCTCCATGGCCCAAAGGTGTATAAGTATATAGAATTCATTACAGTTGTATTTACTCTGTTCACTCATAGGTCGAGGAGGAACTTCTGCTTCACCTCGTACTCAGCTTGGCGGAGGCATAAACAATGGTTTCAATGACTGAACCGCCATCCTTGCATTGGCCCTCAACACGCTTCCTTGCCCACTTTTGTCTCCGGAACTAGCCGGTGTTGCGAACCCGAGCCCTAGCTTGGACGCGGTGATCTGTACGTTTGGATTACTTCGCGCAGTTGCGCCTTCAGCAGCATCATTGGCCCAGAATTTCACTGCCTGTTCGCGGGTATACGGGTGCCTCAGGACAGCTTGGCGGAAGCATTTGAGGAGATGAGCACGAGGAAGAGTACGTTCAAGGCGCCCGAGCGCGGGAGCGAGTACTACCGAGGCCGGAGGAGGAGGGTAGATGTCGGGTAAGATCTGAATGAAGACGGGGAGCACCAAGAAAAGCACGTTGCGAGCTAGGAACAGATTGTCGTGCCACTGCGTTGGTCATGATTCATGGTCAGGGCTCACGGATGCGTTGTAGTACGAATGCCAGCGTACCATGAACGCTGTTTTGACGTCTTTATCGAGTGGCACTGCGCTGGCGGAGGTGAACGCGTAGACCTCAGCGAGGAATGCGCATGTGAGCGCGCCGAGGACATTCGTTCTCCATCTCTGGCGGCCATTGATATTGGTGGTCAAGAAGAGGAGTAGCGTAGCGGTTCTCAAGTAGTCGAGAAGGATGCCGGACAGAACGAGAATCGTATAGTCGGCGGTCGAGGAGCAATATGAACAGGTTTGCATGGCACGTTGCCCGAATCTGCGGCGGCCTTGCGTGAGCTGCACATTCCGAGGGAGAGGAGAGACGAACGCACGTACCTCACGTATGCATCTCTACTGCCATGTACACCCAGTCTCGTGAGCAATCTGTCGATATCTTTTGGAATTTCTGGAGGAACCATGAGGGTGCCTTGTTCTCCCATTGTATTCAATCCGGCTTCCTTCATCAACAGAGACCTTATGTGGTCCACAGGCGCGTTTATTGGTATGCCTAATCGCACGAACAGGTTTGGAGGCCGGCGCAATGCGAGGTTGGACAGTATGAGCAGGGTGTGCAGGCCGACTGCCGCTGTCATCGCGAAGCTGACCATACCCCTCTGTTGTTGTCGTCGACCTGGAGAGAAGTAATACCACGCTACCCCGAGCGATAGCACTGTCGAAATAATGACAATTGAGGATGTCATAGTACCTAGGTGGGGATGCACCACGTCTCGAGTGAACTTGAAGGCAATGGCCGATGGATGCGACTCGAGTATCAAGTTGGACAACGACTTTCGAGTTGTACACGTGGCCTTGCCAACGCCTCAAGCTGCAGCGCAAGTACAAAGTGGTACTAGATTCGGTGTCACAACAACGATTGGCAGTACTACTTCTGTCGGGCTCCCGGTGGGGGCAGGCGAATTTGGTCCAGGAGCAACCTGATGCCTATACAAGTTCGGATCCATATACTGTGGTGCATCGGATCCATTTCAAAGTTGACCGGGACCATGCGGCTAACCCGGGCCAGCCTGAGTATCTACGTGCCTTCCTCCAACCTGTCAATGACAATTATTCTCCTCCGCTTCTCGCCAAACCCATGCGAACTCGAACGAGAGTATCTGGCGCAGCTCCGCACACTCCCTTACCCGGCGAATCAAATTAGTAAGGCGTGTTGTTGATTCCTTGACACAATTTGTCAACAGTTGATGAATTATCTGCTCCTGAATTGCCGGAGGTAGCTGACTGGGCACGCCGCCTTTCTGAATGTCTCCCACCTCTAGCTGAAGATGCGACAAGTGTCTTGCCATCATTGACGGATTTGGCAACTCACTATTTTAACAATGTGGTGCTAGTTTGTTTGTCTCTCTCGTCCTTTCAGTGGCACGAGCTAATAGCCACGGAAAAGTGTGGAACCCCTCAGAGAGGAGCACACCTGATGTTTCTTTTCATCCAACCCCAGATACCGATCGATTCAGGTTGGTGTCACAGTTGGCGATGATCCCGACGGTGGTATTGTCAGCGCCTTGACGGTTGGGACGCACGGCATGAGCAACGCGCTTGCAGCCATGGTAGAAGTCTAAATGGGAGATGTGGCGTATGTGTGACGCCTCGCTTCGCTAATGTTGCCAGTGAACAGCGCCATGGCGGTAATTAGTGGTACGGCCCAAACGCAACCCGAACATGTACCATGAAACGTCTCCAAGCACGGCTACATGCAGTATCCATGTGCTGTCCCGATTTTTACAGTATTTTTCTGGTAACCTTTTGGAGCTGCCCAGATAACATACCCGCGTGGCCCGTCCCCGGACCAGTGCTTCAGCTTTTAACTTTCCCATAAAGGCCGGTAAGTCAATCTAAAGCGAAGATGGAGGCACATGGTGGACATTGCAAACACGTTTTATCGGTGACAGGTGCACAGGGCAACCTTGGGAACAGAACGGGTTGGTACTGAGGAAAGCATCTGAATCCCCAGGGAGACTCGGAACGTCCCTATCAATGTCATTTCATGAGAACGTCTGAGGTGTGCCAAGCGTATAAAGGTTGCAGGATGCTCTCTCTGTAGCCTGTTTCAGGCTCTCGTTGAATCCACGATTCACAGCTCTATCATCCACTCCATGCTCTCCCTTTTCAGCAACCTTTTGTTCGCTTCTGCGGCTCTTGCTGCTTCTTCCTCTCGGCTAGGGGATCGCCCTGCTCGCCGTGGCGAGAATCGCCAGTCACAATCCATTAGCCATGTCGAGTCGCGTGCCAGCAACACCTCCAATATAAAGCACAGCAACTTCTGGGCTGGTACTCTTGTATCTAAAGATAGCGTGCGTGTCATCCTCATGGTCCACAATCATGTTCGATCTCATTTCTTGGCCGACAGGGAACTTTCGACAATGTGATTGGCACCTTCACCATTCCCACCCCTTCGGGCGGTAGTAACAGTGGTTTCACTATTTCGCTTGGTATCGACGGCTTCACCTGCCCAAATGATTTCCAGGCTGGTATCGAGGCCAAGTTCATCGATGGAGTGGCCTCGTACAGTGGTGAGAGACGTCGGATTATCAGCCCGAATTGGTTTTCATCATTCGTGCATTGAACAGCTTGGTGCCAGTGGCTCCCTGAATACCCCTCGCAAGACATCTCTAGCATCACCATCAATGGTGGTGACGTTATTACGGTCTCCGTCATTGCTCCCTTCAAGAATTATGGCATAGTGGTCATTGTCAATCAGACCACTGGCCAGCTTGTCAGGAAGTATATTGGACCTCTTCAGAATCCTCTTTGCGGGAAAGATGCCGTGTGGATCGTCGGAGTAGTCTTCGAGGGGAAGACCAGCGTTGAAACCCTTCCCCTCACGAACTTTAACAACGTGACCTTCACTGATGCTATTGCCACTGGCCCCAGTGCCACTGACTCCAGTATCAGTGATAGCGACTACAACCCGCTTGATGCCACTACCATCCTCGACATTGTGCAGAACAACACAATTTTCACGTTCGTCACCACCGGCACAGATAGCCTCCTCGTCGAGTACCTCTCAGGCTAAACAGTGACGACGGACCGGCAGTCGCTTTTGTGGGGAAAACAAGCAAGTTGTGATCATTTTACCTATAGCCTGAGTGTTATTTGTAGATTTCCTAGGAATGTATCCGGACAGAATGTCATATTATGCATCACCTGCGACGCAAGCTTGCGAAGTGGTAGCAGCCTTAGCTGCTGGATTCCGAGTTTCGACCTAATTCGTTCATTCATTACAGACAATATATATATATTTACATTCGTGTCGTCTTGCATATATCAAAACAATATTTCCAGACGAGTGTCCCGCCCAAACCAACCCACTGGGCCCGGGATGTGTCCAAATAAAAATACTCCAGACGAGCCTAAGACTTCGAATTCAAGTCTGAACAAAATACCACTGGCAACTGACATTATATTATTCCATTAGGGACCAGCATGGTGTATTTGGGATGAATGACCAAATCTTCACCCATGTGGGGTTCACCGTACCAAATGCACCAGGACGTTGTGGTGCACAGATTTTTTTCGATCCCCACACGCCACCACAACGGATTCGGATCGTGTTTTCGGGTAGAATCTTAGGCACCACACTGAATCAGCTGAGTCAGCTGATCCGGGATCGCGCGCCTGAGTCCTTGCCGGCTCCCACGCCAGCCCAAAATCCATGTGACTTGCTTCGGAGTCGGTCACCAGCCCAGGTATCTCCTGTGTATTATCGCGCATCGAATTCATTTCAAAGTTGACCAGGACCCATGATGGCCAACCAGGCTGAGTATCTACGTGCCTTCCTCCAACCTGACAATTATTCTCCTCCGCTTCTCGGTGACTCTTCGCGTTATCTTATGAAGACATCCAAAAAGAAGGTTAATGCTGCAAAGTTTCTCTATTATCTTCTTTTATACTCACCAAACCCATGCGAACTCGAACGAGAGTATCTGATGCGGCTCCGCACACTCCCTCACCCAGCAAATCAAATTAGTAAGGCGTGTTGTTGATCTCAACCGATTCCTTGACTCACTTTGTTAACAGTTGATGAATTATCTGCTTCTGAATTGCCGGAGGTAGCTGACTGGGCATGCCGCCTTTCTGAATGTCTCCCACCTCTAGCTGAAGATGCGACAAGTGTCTTGCCATCATTGACGGATTTGGCAACTCACTATTTTAACAATGTGATGCTAGTTTGTTTGTCTCTCTCGTCCTTTCAGTGGCACGAGCTAATAGCCACGGAAAAGTGTGGAACCCCTCAGGGAAGAGTACACCTAATGTTTCTTTTCATCCAGCCCTGGATACCGATCGAGTCAGCGCTATCCATGAGCTCCTCCAAGAAGCAGGGGGTGAGAAGCAGAAGTCATCATTGAAACTTCTCGTGTGTGCTGTACTATTTTATGGCGCCGTCCTCATCTCTGTTATTAAGCAGGTCGAATTGCGCGACCTCCCGATGTGCCCAGTTACTGGTGAGGAATTTAGACAGGATGAGCATGAGAAGCTGGGTATTGTTGCACAGTCTGGTGTGATGCCAGAGCTAGCCCATATCATGCCTTTTTCACTCCATAATAAAGTACATGGAGTATTTTCTTCTTTTCGAAAGGCGGTTATGACATTTCCCTCAGACCCATCCTCATGCAGCCCTCGAGATGTTCACGGGTTGTACCATCACGGCAGAAGATATTAAGGCATTGATTAATGCTCCCGAAAATGCAACACTTTTGGAACTTGATGCCCATGAGCAGTATGATAACCTATATTGGGGCATTGAGGCTGTACCCGGGTCTGACGGTGTGGGACCTATTTCTGGTTCATCGACGACCATTCACATATAATAGGTTCGATACTTCTCTCGTCCCGTCCGTGAAGAACACCTCAGTCGCTCGATGAAGCGCCATATGAATAAGGAGCTAATTTTCGGTACAAATGTCCTCAACGAGGATCGTCTTATTGATCTCCCCGATCCTCGTTTCTGCAATACTATGCTCGCCATCAGCCGGGTACTCCACATGAGTGGTGCCGCTGATGTGTTAGATGAGCTTAGAAAAGATGATGAATGCTCGAAGGGGGGTGGCTCTGGTATGGGGATATCTAATGCCTACGACAATCTCTTGGTTGTAAAGCTCCACGATGTTTTTCTATCACGGGTGTTGGTTGAATAATTATCATACATTGTCTTTATTCCGTGATCCCGTCAAACACCCCCTCTATCACAATAGCCAGACAAGGCTACGGATTGTAGGAATATGTGTAACGGCAAATCCGATGCAACCAGCCAGTCATGCCAATGAAGGAATGGACATGAAGACGGGGGTTTAACTCTCAGAAGATCAGTTCTTCGTTTGGCATGGACGCAGCCGCGCTCAAGTAAGGTATTGCCGCGACGACGTATGACATAAACGCTAAGTGTGCATCCAGGCGACCCGATGCCGGATTCCGGATCATCACCGTTGCGTGTATACCCTTCGTCAGGAAGGTACCGTATGGTATTGCGTTTGATATGCAAGTTCCTGTAGGATGTAACCTGAGCAAGAGAGAGTAAGAGTCGAGTGAGAAACTGACATAAAGTAGCCCAACCTGTGATCTTGCTCAGAACAGCGTTAGAGGCAAGTCAGGTCCTTGAAGGAGGACACGAAGTTACATAGCGCACACCCGTCTTCCATGGAACATATGTCAACGTTTCAACGGTGTGCAGATTGGCGAGAGAGGCGTGGGGGTTGGGCCGAAAAACAGTTGGAATAACAATCTCGCGAGAGTAACCAGCAGCGAGCCGAGCAGCTGTAAACTGCGATCCGTGATTCCGGCGACAAAGCAGTAATAAAGCAGGTTTTTCTGCCATACTGAGACGAAATGTAACTTAGACTTAGGAGGCCACATCCAGCCGTTCCTGGATGTTCGTGAGTAGTTAATTCGGTCGGAAATAGCGTAAGCATACTGCACAATAGACCTTCCACAAAATGCTGCTGCAGGCACATCATAGATTCTGGAGGGAGACCCCCTCCTGGAATCGTAGCCGAATCACTTATTGACCCGTGCCAGAGTCTCGTGCGAGTCCAATTGAACGCAGCAATAGTTTAATGGTATCTGACATGCCAGCTTCGCTGCAAATGCGACGAGGATAAGTCGCATCTTTGGTGAAAGTCTGAATCGCTCCCTTGATAGACCCCTGTTCAACTGACCAGCTGGTCAAGAGTCTCTGAAAAGATGGGTAGTTTCGGACGGCGCCTGGTTCTGGGAAGATATGGTGTATGTAACTTGGACGGTCAGCTAAAGCAAGCCGTCATGTTAACGACCTGTGGGTATCAAACACGATTGGCTAGGGCCTGATGGGTAAGAAGAAAGGACATCGACCCACGTATCCATACGAGTTGCTACACTTACAAGTTCAAGAGGATATTTCGAAAGTAAGGACCCCGATTACCATCTGCCTCAACTAAACCGAGGACCCCGGGACATGACACGTTAATATCCATCCCGTGTTTCGCCATCCCACAGGCTGACTTTTAACTCGCACCCGAACGCCCGACTCACAATGGCTGATCCTACCAAAGCAGAGTCAGAAAAAGTATTCAATGTGCTCAGAGCACAGAAAGGGAACAAGGCTGGTCAACTTCTAATCTCATAGTCCTACCTTCATGATCACCAACAGACATGCTTCGACTGTCAAGCTCGGAACCCAACCTGGTCAAGTGTGACTTTTGGTGTTTATATATGCCTGGACTGCTCTAGCATACATCGGAATATGGGCGTGCATATCAGTTTCGTGCGGTCGGTACAATATCTTCTTCTTTCATATGTCCTCAAACCTCCAGGGTAAACAGCTCGACGAATCTAGACAGTTGGCAACTGAACCAACTACGGACGATGAAAGTCGGTGGAAACGCATCCGCAACGGAATTCTTTACCCGTCATGGCGGCGCCTCTCTCTTGAGCGACACTGATCCGAAGAAAAAGTATTCGAGCAGAACTGCGGAGCTCTACAAGGAGGAACTTGCTAAGCGCGTCAAGGAAGACTCCATCAAGTATGTGCTACTGAATCCTACACTTTCAAAAACGCTTATTCCAGTCGCCAGATTCCCGGCCCGGGTCGCTGTCGATGGAATTGATTCGTCCCAATTAGCTGATTCCACACCGCAGGCGGAAGAAGACTTCTTTTCCTCTTGGGATAAATCTGCCCCGGTTAAACCCTCGCCTCCCTCCACTACGACCACAGCCCCGCCCGTAGTTGGTCGCCCTGTTTCCCGAATGGTAACATCAGCCTCTTTGCGGTCTGCTTCCTCCACAGTCAACGGCTCCGCGAAACTGGGTTCCTCACGTCTGAACTCTTCAGGGTCGGCTACTACTACCTCTACTAATGCTTCGGCCGCTGCGAAGAAGAGTAAGCTTGGAGGTCTTGGAGCGAAGAAGGCCGCCGCACCGATTGATTTTGCCGAGGCAGAGCGCAAAGCTGCGGAAGAAGCTGAACGCATTAAGCAGCTTGGATACGATCGGCAGCGCGAGGAGGAAGAAGAACGTGCTAGACAGGCTGAGCAGACTGCCCAAGCGGACGCGAAAGCCAAGCTTGCCAGCACCAGCCCGACGGCGACTGCGATACCCGGCAGAGTGGATGTTCAGAGAGGAAATACCCAGGACCTTGAGAGGTTGGGAATGGGTTTCCGCAAGTTAGGCTTTGGTGGTGTTCCCGCTGCGTCACAGACAGTGTCCAGCGCGCGATCTACGTGTGTATCCAATCATTACATCGTGGACCTCTCGGCTGAGAATATTCGTTACCTATAGCCCACCGGCGGAGGACTCACCCACGACGGCTCGGGAAAAGTTTGGAACTCAGAAGGCCATTTCTTCGGATATGTTTTTCGGACGAAATGATTACGATCCTACTTTCGTTGCTGAGTCGAAACAACGGCTGTCTAACTTCCAAGGGGCAACCTCAATCTCTTCCAGTCAGTACTTTGGTCGCGAAGAGGAAGAAGAACTCGAGCGCGGCGGGCCTGAGGGTGGACTTTTGGGTGACGGTAGCCTTGCGAATCTAGAGGTTGCTGCGAGAGATGCTATCGCCCGAGTGATGGCTAATCCTGAAGTTCAAAACGTGGGTGAGAGCATCCGAACTGGTGCTTTGAAGGTATGTACACTATCCTCCCGGTGTTTGAGTTTCCTTGACATGAACTACATAGCTTTCTGACTATTTGGCTCAAATGTCTCAACACTGAGTACTGAGTCTACAGCCGACCACATCGGATGCCGCTATACGATCTTGCATTGGAGACTTGATAGTGATATGTTCACTCTGGTATTGTTTAATAGGTGGATCGAATAACGTTTTCCGGAAGAGCCTAAATGCCTTTGCTTTTCGTGATAGATTTATTTAATGTCACACTTCTTCGACTGAGAGACATAAACCAGTGGTGGGCAGGCATTATTCTGGTCTAGATATATAGGGGACAGGCCACCTGAGATATCGACTGAGAAACAAACGAAGCCGTATACGACTTTAGACGGGCTGGTCACCAGACTATACGACTCGGTGTGACCACTAACTAGGGTTGATATCATATCATCCTTGTCCACGAGAGTCAGTGAACACGCTGAGAGCAAATACCAAGGTCCTCTTGCGCTTACTCACGAAACATCCCGTCCATGCTGGCGTGTGCATACAATTTAGTTGTTCGGCCCAAATATGGAGTGGGTGGCAACCCTTGGGTGGTCATTTCCAGATCAGGCAAGCCACCCCCTGGACTGACCAAATCTTCGCATTAACATGACTACAATGTAATTGTCATCATCTATGGCTTTCCCGGCATTCCGCTTTCGGGTGCTGAGCGTCGCAATGTTGAACGATAGGTTCAAAATCACCATTGTATGGCCCTGAGCGCCGCAATGCAACGCTTTTGACTCGTATGCGATTCGACCCCTGCAGTTGTATGACAATCATGATATCAGTGAATCATGCCTGAGACATGAAGGTATGTTTCTGGCATTCCCCGGTCAGAATCACTATATTAATAAGCCCTGCCGAAACATGCTTCCCAACATTAATATTATGCATGCTGTATACGTGGACCAGTGCCGGCGTTCTCCATGCGTCGCGGCTGAATAACTGAGCATTAGACTTTGTTTCTCTATCATGCCTCCCCAGAACCAAGCGACGTCCGAAACTGCCCCTTTACTGGAAGACTCTCGACCAGCTGGCCAGCCGAGCAGGAGTTTACCGAGGGTGCGATTCAAATTTTCACCAGAGATACTCCTTATTCCGGTCGCACTCGCAACACGGCTGGCGACCCTGATACCAGCAACTACTATTCTCGAGCTTGTACGACAAGCCGTCTGCAGGTTCTGGAACATATCACACGGTGATCCAGCCACTCTCCCAGCAGGTGGCCCGATCCCCCCCGAACTCTGCGATGCGCCTGAGATAGAGCGGTATTTTGCGACCATTATCTCAATACTCGGCGCGATAGAAGGCATATTAGGTGTGTTTATACTGCTTTCGACTGCTGCGGTTGCTCACAGACAGTCCAGTCATGGCTGGGTGTGGCATTATAAGTCGTATTTCATCGCACTACGGGAGGAAACCCGCCCTCTTACTCGCACTTATCGTCGGGATCATGGGAAGTTGCTTGATAGCCGGGTCACAGTATGCGCCAAATTGGCTCGCTGTCTGGGTCTTCCTTGTGGGGATTCTATCAGGAATGATCTCCAGCACGCCGGTCTATTGTTATCTTGTCGACATGTACATTGTCGACGTATGCATCCCGGAAGATAGGTACGTTTCAAACTCACCTTTCTTGATGAGTCTTATTCCACCTTCAAGAACTACTGCGCTGAGTAAGATAGGAGGCTGGGGTGCGCTAGGTCCGGATCTCACTTGAAATTTTGTACCTCTTCACAGATCATCTCTTTCAGGCACTTGTATATCATTTGCTCTGGGAGGATCCATTACAACAAAAACAGGCAACCCTCTAATCGTGTTCTACATGGCAGCGGCAATACTTGTTGCTACATTCATTTACGTTATTTCTGTCCTACCCGAATCTTTTCCGGAGGAAAAAAGAAATGCATTGTCCCTCATACGTCCGGAACCCTCTATTGGGAGGCTCTCCACAGCACCCTTACACATTTTCGAACCATTGAAGATGTTCATACCAACTCGCAAATTGGATGGAACTCGCAATTGGCGACTCGTTTGGTGCGCTGTACACACTTTCGTGTTCGTGACCGTCAATGCCTACTCCCCGGCCGCCTGGTTGGTGCTTTTCACGTCAAAATACCACTTCACCCCTGCAGATGTGAGCATTAGTGTCGATCTGTCTCGCTGCAAGTTGATCTTATTTACTCTAGACTGGTCTTTTCCTCACCATCATCACTGTCAGTAGCACGATCGTATTGATGCTGATTCTTCCGGCGCTCGTCCGCTTTTTGCGTCCATACTACAGCCGAAGAATCATACGTTCCCTCCCTGCAGAAGATGATACCGGCAACGGCGACGAACCGGAATTGGAGACCTCTGATCGTTTGGATGTACACATGGCCTTTGTGGCATGTGTCGTCGCGGCAATCTTTGTCTTGAGTGCAGCCGCATCGAGGACGAGCCAAGCGTTGATCTTTTGTAAGCGTTCGGTTACGATCTTTTTTTTTTTTTTCGTCTCCTCACAGGTACGATACAGCCGGCATTTGCTATGGATTTGCCTCCATACATATTCCTGCGATCCGCAGCCTAGTCGCTGGATCGGTTAATCCACTAAAGCAAGGTGATATTTTGATACCACCTGGTACCCGGGATTGGCGCTGACCCCAGAGCCAACTAGGAGAAGCATTGGCAGCTCTCGCGATTGTCTCCAATGCGGGCGGTGCCCTCTCGCCGGTCATCATGGGTAGTATTTTCACCGCAACGATCAACACCACCCCTCTCCTCTTGTTTTATATCCACCTGGTAGGAGCACCGAACGCTCGAATTCGCTTGACTCTCCGCTGATCACTTTTGTACATATAGGTCGTTGTCTTGATCAGCAGTGCGCTGCTATTCCTCGTTAGAGACGCGGATAGGTACCGGAAACCACATGAGGCGTAATGCCAATCGTCGACCCATGTAACAGTGAACGTTTGCGAGACTCATTGAATGATACTCGTTGGTGTACTATTTACCATTCAGGGCCTCTGGGTTGGTGCTGAAAATCACTGATGGTACTTCAAAGTAAGCTTCCACACATCAAGAAGCTCTCATGCCC
>JBBPNO010000589.1:0-19268 GCA_038090915.1 Boletus eberwhitei
GTAGAGGGAATGTCAGTTTGTAGGGAAAAGATGGTACCCTCTTGATCAACTGTAACAGGTGGCAGACATACTTACAAAACCACTTGTAAGGAATCAACACTGGAAGTTTGTCAATGCCATGGGACTACAGTTATACTCAAGTGGGAGTGATAATCTTCATTCATAATCAAGTCCCAAACCATTCTGGTTCCATCACTTCTGAGCCTGGAAGTGCCACTCTGGAATTATATACTGGAACCACTAGTTCTGAAGGTACTTCCAGAATTTTCCATGCCCTTCTGCAGGTTCCAAGACTAGCATCTTAGAACTGCTCTGGAACTGTTTCCAGAATTTTCCCACACTCATTCCAAACTTGGAATGAACTTTCATTACACTTAGACTTTCATCATTCTTAGCCAATACTTACAACATATGTTACACACTTTCTTCAGATCCGTTTACCCAACATCACATATAACATAATATGAGTATACCTCCACCTATATATAGTTCCTACTCACTGACATGCACCTCAGTCGTTTCTGCCCTTTTAGGCAGTGGCTGAGGTGAGTCTCTTTTTCTTTATCATTTACTTGTAGCTAATGTACTGTAGCTCTGGGCAATTCCTGCCCATTCCCAGATCCTGTCAGTCTATTCAAACATGGGGCAGGTAATGTCCTAAATGCAAATAGAATATACATAAGTGCAAATAACATGGACTATGAAAAAGCTAAAGTCCAATTTGTGAACAAAGAAAGGGTGAAATGTCGCCTGGTGGAACCAATGTACAATCCATGGAATGAAGTGGTGTTTGTGCCTGGGAAGGAATTCACAGTGATTTGTGACATTCCTATGATCCACAACTTCTGTCCATACAATAATGGGTGGGCGAAGGTGACAATCCATCTGGGATATGGCAAAGGAAGAGACATCATTGGTTCAGTATGCAATCATGACTATGACATCTGATTCAAATGTGGTTTAGTTCCCATCTGGTTGGTGGATATTTCAAACCTGCTGAGTATATTGAAAAGGTATGGGTGTCATGTTGAAATTGTTGAAATACTGACAGACCAATGTCACAGTAAACTGAGTGAGGTCACAGAGCTTCTGTAATAGGCAGGGCAGGAAAGGGACAAGGATACAGAGCAAAGAGAACAAACAGTCAATAGGCAAAATGAAAGTAACATACATCTTCTCAATTAAAAAGACCCCTTTTTGAGAGAAAAAAAAGAGAAGACCCAGTATGTTAGAGAACTTGAAGGCAAAGAGGAGGAGTGAGCTATAGCATTTTCATGAGATTAGAAATGATGCGAATGAAGTTGACAGTAGAGGCAAAAATGAACATGTAAAGCCAACTGATAATTGATTAATAGATCATCAAAACAAAGGAACAGGAATTCATTAGAAGCATGGAGAAGTATTTTTGATTGAATGTCAGCATGAATAGTGATGCACAAGATGGAGTACACACTTCGGTGAGTTGTGGAGATTTGGGTATGACAAACAAAAGAGGAAGAAACATAACAGGCATGGGAATGGACATAATTTGAAATATATTGGTGATGAACAAGTATGGACAGCCATTTGGGGTGAATACAACTGACTACACAGAGTTAGTAATGTTGGACCCTTTTGGAAAAGAAGGCCTTGTCTTGCATGAAGGAAAAAGGAGAAGAAAAAGTGGGCTGCTTGAAAGAGTTGGGAAGATGGCATTCAGTGATGGAAAAAACAGTGTGAGGGATTCACAAAACACAGATGGTATGAATATCAGCTGGAAATGCATTCTTGATTCTGAATGAGCAATGGATGAGAGTGAAATAAATTTCCACCAATGCTCCTTGCAGCTCACAGCAGTATTCAGAAGGAGGAATAAGATTATTGTTGATGTTGTATGTGGCAAGTGGCAAAGCCCAGTGAGTAGCCTTCATCTTCTCTAACTTATCTCACTTCATTCTCTATCAGCCAATCATCCAAGAATACCATGGCTTTTGTAATATTATCAATTTGTTTTGGAAGACAATACAATAATGCACACTGTTGCTTTCATCATCCTTGTCTAGGTCAGGAGAAATGCACTTCAATGTAGTGAGTGACACACATTTGTTGATGAAATGGACGATATACCTCAAACAGGATGTGACAGAATTTGAGGCAGTTGTCCTGCACAAATCCCATAGAAAGACTCTTCTTATTTATTGTGGTTTGTGTTTATAGTGTGCAAGCATGTTCAATCAACAATGCAAAGTCATTGTGGAAAGGATTTACTTGCAGAGGTGCACCGATGCAGGAACCTTTAATGTCATACAGGTGTGGGAAGATGATGAAAGGTCCTCACCAATTGGCATCACTGGTAAGGAAGAATTCTTATTCTGATAAAACAATAATAGCAGATAGGAGAGCAGGTCACATATCAGAGTCAGCCATTGGTGCAGTAGGCTTCACAAGAAGAACAGTCTTCCTACCATCCACACTCCATTCAACATGATCAAGTATTGATGAGTCAGCAAGGTAGAAGCCACCAGAGAGAAGTTGGTTATGGATCATGACCACAGACATCAGAGATGGAAACATGGTTGTGGTCAGTGGTAAAGGCAGGATGGTGATTTTAACCTGTGCAGTCACTTTAAATAGTCAGGAGAAGTTGAGTTTTAAAAATAGGTAAACAAAAGATTCAGGAAGCAATGACATCTGAAGTACATACCAAATGTAAGTGTGTCAGTAAAAGCAAGATATATATAAAAATAAAGCTCACTGAGTGTGCCAAACATGATCTGAGTCATAATTGTTGTTCTTGATGGTGGTTGTTTATATTCTTTCAATAGAGCATGAGTATATACACTGAAAGAGTGTCAGGAGATCATTGTCCAGTCAGGGCTGATGATACAGATAACTTTGACAAAGCAAGGAGTAAGCAGCTTACTCTTTCATTTTTGTGCTGTGATGATCATGGATATTGAAGCAAAAATGCAATTGATGAAACTTTCATGCAATGAAGTGATTAAACAAGCATAGAATTGATGCAGGATTTCTCACATTGTACATGGCAGAAAGAAGTATGTCATTGATGAAATCCTTCAATTCACATCTACTAATTTATTGTCTGATTTAAGACAGCTGGTTCAGAAAAAGAAAGAGGTAGTATTGTTTGGTAACACAAGACACACACAGGCACTTTTCAATATGAATGATGATAAATTGATGAAGAACACAATTGCATTTTCATGCAACTGCCTTCAAAAGAGAAGAGACAGCATCAATATCAATCCTTTTATGATGTGACAGATTTGACAGTGCTATGCAGTACAGTGTGTGGGGTTTGTGTGAGCAAATGCAGCATTACAGATGATGAAACATCTGTAGTCACATTTGCTTCTCTTGCCAATTGTGCATGTTTGCAACATATTATGCCTCATGTGGCACATGAACTTTATAAAGGTGCACATATTGAGAGCTTGCTTTACAAATGAATGATAGTGATGTATTGGTAGGATGTTTGTTGGAACCAAAAGGAACTGTTCACAATGAAAAAAACCATCTATTTGTGAATATTTGTCAAACAAGTGAAGAACAGACCCTTCTCAATTAGCTCTCATGAACAACTTGTGGATAGGACAGGTCCCTTGGCAATTGCAACAATTGATGCTCACTGAACAACTTTTAATTGCTCTTCTCTGCCCATGCATTTATGTCTTCAAGTTATATTCCAAATGAGGAAGGGGCAGCTTTGATAGCAACAATCTTCAGCAAGGTATGAAGGGCAATGTCAGCATGTTTGAACTTAACAATGAAGCTGTTATTGAAATGACCTGGCCTTACCGGAAGGCAACAAGTTCAATCAAGAGATGACAAGCAAAGGGGAATCAAGTAGCTCCTTGTAGTCAACCAGTAAGACTGGGGAAAGACCAAGAGGACAAGACTGAGGTCCTCTGGTGGCGACTTGGGCCTTTATATACTGTCTAGGGGTTTACACTAGATCTAATGATATGCTATGCTACATGTGTGATCGGTGAGGGAAACATGAGGGAAACATGTGTATCAGTATAGCCATGGAATGGAAGAGAAGCATAGCATGAGGAGTACATGAGGCAAAAGAGTCATAGATAAAGGCATGAGGTGAACATGTGTTTGTCTAGACTAACATGTGTGATCCTGCAGGCAAGCATAAGGCGATCTAGACCTAGGATGAGTCATGGTGAATGGCATGAGGATGTCATGAGGTTGATGAGTCTAGATCTCTGCATGGACTTGAGTATTTGGCAGGTTTGGGTTATAGGGGTAAAAGATAGGGGCTAAATACAAAAGTCAATATATAAAGTGAGGAAAAATAGTAGAAATAAAGGGAAAAATAATGTGGTCTGTAACAGTTATCGACATGTTGGAAGGACAACTAATGCCCCAGCCCACTGCAATATTTGTGTCACTCATTATCATCACATTCATTACAGCTGGCCAGACATTGAAATGTTGGTTAGGATTATTGTTTCAAGTTCACAGGCAAAATGTTACTTACGTATTACAATGATTAAAACAGAACAATCCTCAATACTATGAAAATATGGAGATTGATGCCAATCATCTTAATAGACTGCCAGAGGATGATGTACTGGAAGAGCTTTTGGCAACAGTTCATCAAACTGGTGATACAGACATGATCAAAGAAGAAGGAGAAAAATATATGCCAATGGAAGATATTTTTCAAGGATTCAAACCATCTGAAACAGACATGAATGGTCCAACCATATGTGAAACAGATATTAGATGGGTGATAAGTATTGAGTGCACAATTCTGCTGACATTGTCCCTTTGCAAGCATCTGGCATTGTAGATGTTGATCTTACTTGACTTTCATCTGATGAATTGATGCTTTGAGGTTTAGCAAATTTGAAGGACAAGCATAAAGAAGGAATGTATGCTGTGCCACATGGATTCCAACCCATTCAGGACTTTTCTTCAAAGGATTTGTCCATGCAGGATGTTACACAGAGCATATCAAAGGGGAACTCGATACTAGTTAACATGCTCAGGCAATACTCACATAGAGATCAATATCTGAAATGTTAAGGTTTGCAAGTAAATATGCTAGCTTCAGCTAGCCTCGCAGTGACTGAAGGCTGGGACTAAGGTTGAGACTTAATATATGCTTAGATGGCATAGACCAAGAGTAAAGAATACAAGAGGAAAGCTAAGTATTTATAAGGGAAGAATCGTGCATGAACCAGTGAGACTAGAAAGAAAAAAGACAAAGAAAGAAAAACAATCATATGGAATGTTATGGAATATGGGGACACATGTTGTTGCAAGAAAAATGACAAGGAGAGGTTAGTCCAGTTGAAGTAGAGCGAGGAGAAGAGTGTCAGGACTAACTACAAGTAGGAAACTAACATTGGAAACAGATGTATGTCTCCATGATCATACAACAGAGAAGTATAAAATAGGAGAACATGTGAATAAGGAGAGAAAATCGTAACACAGGGCAGCAACAATCTGTTTGAAAAGGCATTTCATTTCAATGTTTATTCCTATATGAACGAGGAGGTTTGGAGGGCAACCATTCAAGAGGAGTGGATTTCCAGGAGCATGCTTGATAGTTGATGCATTATTATGATTGACAATTTCATCAACATGAGACCTTTTCTTTCATTGTCTTCAGAATAATGCAGCACAGACAAGGCTTATTGTTGGCCCATATCCAGACTTCAATATCTGCCTTCAATATGGATGCACACCTCTTTTGTAATCTCTCAGCTGCATCACTAGTGCAAGCTGTGAGGTGCAAAGATACTTGCCAAGGGCAAGACAATGCTGTAGTGCATGCATTGAAAAAACATGTGCAAGCTATATCAGCTTGTGTGCAAGGATTGGATCAGAGTTGTGTGCAATTGCATAGTCAAATCTGGTCAACTGCTATTTATAAAGGTCCACCAACTTTATGGATCATGATAAATACATGTGATCTGCATGATCCCATTGTTCAAGTCAGTCAATTGATTTCAGTGTGTGGCAAATAACATACTTTAAGATGCATTGTAGATTTTCATAGGAGAACAGATCAGCATGTTGTCAATGGATGTTCTTCTTGGTCCCAACAAACAGCAAAGAGCCCATAATATCATATGAGATCCATACACAGCAGCACAATACTTTCACTTCTTGATAAAAACAACAATGGAGATGTTGTTTGGCATCTCAATGAACTCATCAAATATCTCATGTGAAACAGGAGTGATCAGAAAGGTTTCCACTTATTTTGGCACAGTCGAATCTCAAGATAGAGGTAGTCTTCATCTACACCTCCTTCTGTATCTCTAAGAATCACCACTATTACAGACCATATTATTTTTCCCTTCATTTCTACTATTTTTCCCTATTCTATACATTGACTTTTGTATTTAGCCCCTATCTTTTACCCCTATAACCCGAACCTGCCAAATACTCAAGTCCATGCAGAGATCTAGACCCATCAACCTCATGACATCCTCATGCCATTCACCATAACTCGTCCAAGGTCTAGATCGCCTTATGCTTGCCTGCAGGATCACACATGTTCATCTCATGCCCCTATCCATGACTCGGTCACTTCATGTACTCCTTATGTTAGGCTTCCTTTCCATTTTATGGCTGTACTGATATATGTGTTTTCCTCATGTTAACCTCACTGATCACACATGTAGCATGGTATATCATTAGATCTAGTGTATACAAGTGTAAACCCCTAGACAGTATATGAAGGCCCAAGAGCTGCCAAAGGACCTCAGTTTTGTCCTCTTGATCTTTCCCATCCTTTACCAGTTGACCCTAAGAGCTACTTGATTCACCCTATTGTCACTACTTGATTGAACTAGTGCCTTCTGGTAAGGCCTGGTTGTTTCAACCACCCCTGGAAAGGATGCAATGTTTGTTGGGACATCCAGATTTCATAGAAAAGGTTATTTAGTTCATGAAGAATACAATTCATGCAGACATTCCAGGTTTATCAAACAAAGCAGATCTCAGTCACATTCCTATTGAAGTCAAAATTGCCTGGTCATGTCTGCCTGATCCCAATCTTTCCATTGAGGATTATGACAAGCAGACAAGAACCTTTGAGCTCTGTGTGGCACACACAAAGCAGATCCATACATGTTTACATTGCCAATGTCTTTTGGTTGACAAAACTGGACACTTGCGATATAAATAAAGAACACCTTTTCCCCTATTGGTTGAAGATGTTGTTTAAGCAGACAGAAGTTGGAAGGTAAAACAGACTTTCAGGTACACAAATGGGTGGATGCCTGTGCTGACAATCAACCTATGATGCAATAACAATTGCAAATTACTCACCAATGGAGGCAATATGAAAAACATATATTATTCTATATGGTTTCTTTATACCAAATGAAAAAGCAAGGCAAGAATTACAATGTGTCAGCTATAATGGCAAAAGAATATAGTTATCATCTCGAACACACTTTGAATACAAACTACATAAAGGATCTTTATAATGAACAATGACTCCTCCCCTTTTGGGTAGCATATGCCATCAATCAGCAACAGGAATTGGCAGCTTCTATAGTGATATTGTACATCATGGGATGGATTGATGTTATATGCTCTTATCAATATTCCATGATATTTTGGTCTACTTTTCAGCATGCCCTGTTGAGATGTTTTCCATTGTTACATGAGGAAAATAGTGATACCGGTATGAGCATGCAGCACAAGGTCAGCTTTGACATGATTTTGTATTCTGATAATAATATTTAATTTGTGCATTCAGGACCCTCCCATCCTGCTTCACACCAATGAGGGAGGAGAGTTATATGTAAAATCCCAAGTAATGGATTATGCCTGTCATGGTGACATGTTTAAATTGGCAAACATTGTATCATTTTTCACCAATACCTTCAAGGGCCAAACATGCAAGAAAACAGTCTTTTGTGATTCATTGCAATATTGCAACAATGTTGTAAATGGTAATATTCATGTTGGTGCGAGAATTTGCTATCAATCAGACCATTCCAAAAATGCTACAAAGCATTGCATCATATGTTCAAATGAGCACAACACACTCCTGAACTTTGTTGGCACTTATTTCTTGAAACAAGACATTGAAGGTCCATCAAACCTGTATTTTGCTTCCATGCTTATGCTTTTCAAACCTTGGAGAAAGATTCAGATGGACCTCAAGCAACCATTGGAGATATGGAAGGATGCATTTGATCATTGGTTATCCACATCATCTCTTGCAGTTCAAAGAATAATGGAAAACATTCAATACTATTATGAATGTCAATGACCAGACATTCAACCCAGAGAAGTCAATGTGCATTCAATATCCCTGGTATTCGAGGAATTTGAAAGGTTATATAATGATATTGATATTGATATTGAGATGGCAAAGACCAGTATAGAAGCCCACCCAATCTTGTCTCGAGATAAGATTCATGGAAAGGTCATGATACAGATCACACAAGACATCAAAATATTCTCACCTCAACCATCATCCCCCTCCATAACTCATACATTTCCCATTGTAAAAACTGTCACACAAGAAGACATTCAGAAATTGGGAAAGTGGACAAGAGATTTAGAAATCGAATGTAAAGAAGAGGAACAAATTCCATATTCACATCCTTCCTTCAATAGTGATCTGATTGTAGATGTTGTTTTTGTTAAACACAAAATGGCTTGTTCTGACCAGATAAACCCAACCCAAGTTGTTCTGAGCCATGATAGCAGACACAGTAACAACTTGTGCTTGCTTTCTGAGGAATTTCTGAAAGTGAATCAGCTTTGAGCTTTCGAAATCATTGCTTGATATCTAGACAAAACTCTTGCTGCTCACCAGCCTCCCCCATTACAACTTATAATGAATGAAGAGGGCAGAACAGGAAAATCTAAGCTTATCAAAGCTATCACAGATCATTTCGCTGAAATGACCAAGCCTTACTGGAAAGGCTTGATACAATCAAGAGGCAAGTAGTAGCAATCAAGTAGCTTTGAGATCAACCAGTAAAGGATGGGAAATACCAAGAGGACAAGACTGAGGTCCTTTGGCAGCGACTTGGGCCTTTATATACTGTCTAGGGGTTTACACTTGTATACACTAGATCTAACAATTGGTGAGGCTAATATGAGGGAAACATGTATATCAATACAGCCATAAAATGGAAGAGAAGCCTGACATGAGGAGTACATAAGGCAGACAAGTCATAGATAGGGGCATGAGGTGAACATATGTTTGTCTAGACTACATGTGTGATCCTGCAGGTAAGCATGAGGTGATCTAAATCTTGGATGAGTCAAGGTGAATGGCATAAGGATGCCATGAGGCTGATGGGTCTAGATCTCTGCATGGACTTGAGCATTTGGCAGGTTCAGGTTATAGGGGTAATAGATAGGGGCTGAATGTGAAAGTCAATGTATAAAATAGGAAAAAATAGTAGAAATAAAGGGAAAAATAATATGGTCTGTAACATTCGCAGCAAGAAGTTCAGAGCATTTACTTGTCAAGATGGCATATACCAGTATTACAGCTTCACATATTCAAGGAATGACCTGTCACATACTAACAATGATCAGCAAACAGGATAGGATAATGTCAAAGAACACAAAAGTGAAACTTCAGGAATTCTGAGCTCCAGTCTTGTATGGAATTATTGATTAATTCTCTATGCTGAGCAAATCCTTTTTTGTGAAGTTATCTTGCAACATTACCATTGGGAAGACAGGGTATTCAAATGAATCTGCCAATTGCTTATTTGGAGACATGAGTGTGATCATCACAGGTGATGAACATCAGTTTACACCTGTAGCTTGCATGCCAAATGAGGCTTTGTATTTTCCAACCACTTTTTTCCAAGACTCTCTTCTTGCTCAAATTGGTTGTTTGTTATACAAAGAATTCTGCATGGTGGTGACTCTAAAGGAACAAGTTTGCATTGTCAACCCTATCTGGAATGACTTTCTCCATCACCTGCATCACGGCCAAGTCAAACCATGACACATTAAATTTCTAGAAGACCTTTGCCTTACCAACTCTTATTGTTATTGTTCTGATTTTGTGAAGAAACCATGGAATGCTGCTGTTCTCATCATATCCAATCATGCAGTATGCACAAAATAGAATCATTACGCATTACATAAACACTATGATGAAAGCAATTGGTAATTGTTCATTGTCACTGCTGCATATTGAATGAATCATCTGAGTTGTTCATTGAATCCTGCAGAAGTACATGCTCTTTGTGCATGCAAGACTTCTTCAAGGCTAGACAATACTGAACAATTTGACTTAATGTGGTGGAGAACTCCAAGAAAAGAGTACAGATGATTTCGTGAAAACAACTCCCAATTATTGCTGCATATGCTCTGACTGATTATCAAGCTCAAGGCCAAACGATTCCCACTGTCATCCTCGATCTTGCATTACCCCCTACTAGAAATTTGAGCCTTTTCAATCTATATGTGGCACTCTCAAGAAGTTCTGGTCATGAGACAATATGCCTCCTTTACAACTTTGATAAAAAGGCATTGATGTCTTTTCACATACCCAAACTAACAGCAGAAGATGAAAGACTGGCTCACCTAAACAACAACACTACAACATGGTGGCATGCAATAAAAAACACAGACAGGTTCATTTCAATTTGAAGAAATGCACATCACTGTAGCATACTGATTATAAACTGACTGAATAAGACTTTGAACAAAGATGCAGCAATGGTCTTCAAGCCATGAAAAAAAAAATACATTTCCTCAATGCCAAGAAGCAAGCACTTTTTGAATATTCTGATATCTTACTCCAAAACCCAGTTCAATATCTGCAGCATGTTGAAACTCCTTCTCTGATATCAGACCAAGATATTCCATCTCCTCAATGTCTGTTATTTCTTCTTCCAATTTCCTTCCTAAATATTAAAACAAGATATGCACAAAATGATGAAATGAACTCTACCTCTCCATAATGAATTTCAGCTGCTCCATATTATACTTGTCAATTGCTTCAAGACTGTCATGCCCTTCCAAGGTAACCAGCAATATGTAAGGTTTCTGCTTATTCTCTGGAGTGTAAATGACCATCTTGTCATAATGTGATGACTGATGTCAGCTCCATATCCAGGTTGCAAGTCACTTCTTGTGCCAGAACACCATTGATGTTAACAACCTTGCTAACTTTCATTAATACACCTCCTTCCATGCATGATATTGCCTGCACAAGCACACATCATATGACCTGATAATACAGATCTGAGACAAAGTAGCCTTTGGCAAACCTTGTAGGTGAGAAAAAAAAAATACAAGTTGTCAAGGCCATCATTTTCAAGAACAATGAAGCCAGGGGCTCTAGCTCAATGGTGTCATTTAATAATGTCACACACCTTGTTGGTAATCATGCAAAATTTTTGAAATCATGGGTATTGACATTGTAACTGTAATGTGATGAATCCTGGTTGCAAGTCACTGTGAGCACACATCATAGGACTCATCGAGAGAATTGGAACATCACACCCCTTTCATTGAGGTACTAAATCATATAAGATCACATGTGAGAAATCACATGAACAATGCCTTCCAAATGAGGAGAGACCTTGCAAGCAAGGTAATATATATTAATTACAAAATAGTTAGCTATGTACTTGTAGACAGTAACAGAGCTATATGTTGGAGAAAAACATTAATTTCTCCTGGGTTTCTTGATGGAATATTATAAGAACTGCAGGAGTGCTAGGTTATACTAAGGGTCATTAGACCCTAGAGTATTGAAGAATTCTAACCACTGCAAGTGGTAGAATTAAATCCATTCAGGCCTCAGCTTCTGACTTTGCATGAAATAAGTTTGATGCAGGTCACTGCTCTTGTCATCGCTGCTTGCTGGGCACGTGCATTGCAGTGCACTATGGCAACTTATCCCCATGTACAGTGCACTATGTGAGGAGGTATGGATGGAGAGTGCATGAGACAAGTACATTGTGGGAAGTGTGATTTTAGGAATGAAGCAGCCATTTGAACAGGTGGCATTGTTGAGGCAGATACATGGGCTTGAGAAGAACAACAGTTGATGATATGCCAAGGTTGTTATGTGTGCAATCAGGTTTGTAAACCGTTATATGGCATTTGGAGCTTTGTGGGTGGTAGTGCATTGGATTTGGTTGAATGATAGTACTGTGATGGACAGTTGTGTCATGTGTATGAGGAGTCACTGTTCTGGCATCACAAAAAGTGCAGAAATGCAATATGCCCAAATAGAGTACTATCGGCTACTAGTAACCTGGTCAATCACTGAGTTGGTCAGTTATTCTAGCTTTTTTCACAAATTTTATTTTTATAACCACAATACAAATACTTTATATTCCAAGACTCTACAAAGTTGAATCATGTCAATCCATGCAGTTTTCATTGAGTTAGCATAAAAGATATGACTAGAGGCAAAGTCATGAATGTGATGATCATGCTGAGCATAGCCAAGTTGGAGTGTGAACTTGCCAAGCCTGGTTTCCGAATCCCAACTATGCAGTGCACTCCTGAAATGGGTCAGTGGGTCAAGCATGTGGCCCTGCCCAAGCTCCCACAGCTGTGCTATGAGGACCGGATTCAAGCTGCTATCTCAGGGGTCTTCCAGGGTATCTATGGCTTATACAGGGAAGCTGCTGCTGCTCAAGAGGTTTGTACTACCACTCTGAGAGTCTAAGTGCATTTTACATAGCAACTAACCCACTCCTGGGTTGTGAGGCAAACAGTGCTAAATTGTGCACATGGTATTTACAAACTAAGACTTTCTGATACTACAGAGTGTTGTCTCCTCACTCCTGTTCAAGAGAATGTAATTGTACAGTGGTGTCAACTTCATTCTAGTTCAGTAACTCCTCTACATGCTACAAACCTTCAAATGCATGTCTTCAAGACCTGTGGAAAACACCCTGGAAAAAACTGGATATGGCACTTTCTTCAATGTCACAGTGGCCTCATTTCAGCAAAACCAAATGGCCTAGATCCAAAATGAGCTCAAAATTTCAACTGGACAACAATTACAGAGTACTTTGAGCTGAGGCATGAGGTGGAGGAAAAGTATGATAGAATTTCCCTTGAGCAGAACTGGGATATGGATGAGAAAGGTTTCCAGATGGGTGGGGAAAGAAATGCTTTGGGAATGACTTTTATTTTTTTGACAGGAGATAAAGAACATTATCGTCTTTATTGTGATAATCTCGAGCTAGTCACAATTCTCAAATGTGTCAATGTGGCTAGGACTGCAATGGCACCATGCTTTGTTTTAAAGAAAGGACCACTTGCAGATCACTCAAACATCGAAGGAATAGGAGCATAAGTGCTTTTTCTCATATTATCAACCAATAAATTGAATATTATACTGATATGTCAACTAGGATCACAACATCACCTAATGAATGGACTGATCAGGTGCTCTGTGAAGAATGGTTCAAGGCCACCTTCATGCCTACTGCACTGGCATGTCGTGTCAATGAGAAACTCATTGTTCTCAGCATTGATGGGCACAATTCCTATGAGACAGACAATCTTAAAGCCATTACATATGAACATGGCATTATTATTATTGGCTTTCCTTCAAAAATGACTCACAAAACACAGCCACTGGATGTTGGTGTTTTCTCTTCTGTAGCATGAAAGTGGACTTCCCACTGTTGTCGGCACATCACCAATGGAATTACAATTGATTGCTACAACTTCATTCCTGAATACATGTCCATTCGCCACATCATGACTCCTATACTAATTCGGAAGCCATTCAAATGTACTGGCATTCACCCCTTCAATCCCAATATTTTCATGGATAGAGACTTCACACCCAGCCAAGCCACATTATGCATTGCCCATGTACCTCCCTCATACCTTACTGAGTCTGCTTCATTGACTGGTTCTGAAATGCAGGAAATATAATATCCAAGAGGAGAAGAGGTGTAGGGGACTTCAACCAAGATGATGATGAGACCTTGAGCAGTGACGATGATCAGGGAAGTATTGACGAGGAATTTTATTTTGATCCAGCCTTAGAGGCTATTGGATATCACTCCCTAACTCCCACCACAAATCAGTCCATGATTCCTAGCACACTCTATGTTCTAATGCCACCACTTATTAGTGACCCTGTAGACTCCAGTCATGCAAACAACTCGGAGCTGACAGCATCATCACCACATATTATACCTACTTCTGAGCCTGCCACCTCCAGCGAGGAGTCTCCACCAATCCAGGCAATACTGCCACTTGGCATCGATGAACCAACTCCAACTCCTGTCCTGGGACCATTTGTATGCATGCCATCACAGATGCAATACTGCAAGCAGACAGAGGACAAGTGCTGGGAGCATCTTCAGCTTGTTCATATCTGAATCCAAATATTGGAGACCACACTTGCAGAGAAGTCATCTCAACTTGAGAGTGCAAATACTCATTGTATGATGGCAAAGCATAAACTATCAACTCTACAAGAACAGACCGCTGGAAAGAAGAAGGCAAGGGCACAAACCATGAAGTTCAATGCTCATTACATTGCACATCCAGATATGAAGAATTCTTTCAAGATGCATCAGCAGGCAGAGAAAGAAAAGCAGGTGAAGGATGTGAAAAAGCAAGCACAGAAAAAGGTAGAAAGTGAGGCAAGGATGTCAAGGATCGACCATGATGCTGCATTAAAGACATTTGACAATCTGCTGTGCTTTTACAAGTGCAAAGATGACCTCATAACACTGGCTCACACCCTTGTTATTCCTACTGTGGAGAAGGCCATGATCCATCATCTCACTGAACAAATCAAGGTGAAGATGACGGAAAATCCTGATCTTATCAACAACCCATGCTTTGCTGGTTTATTCACCAAGAAACATGGACGACAGTATTCAAACTGCACAGCCACAGAGAGTACACTGCAAGCTGGACCATACAACGATCCATTTTTGTATGCCAGCACATTCACTCCTCCACTCACAGGTCCTATTGCAGGTCCTTCATTATCTCAATTTGTCCATCCACCTATCCTGACTCAACCATCCAGCTATGGACCAATAATGCATCCTGGCATTGCTTAGCAATCAATCTCCCTCCCTTATCAATATCCTATATCTTTGAACCCCCTTGACAGCTCCAAGTCAAGTCTAGTAGATCCTTACTACTAATCATACATATCCTTACACTCATTCTAGTTTTTGTTCATTTTATAGCCATGATTCCTCTTATAGAATCCTACCAATCATCTTATGCTTATATGCACTGACAGTAGATAGCTATAAATTACAGTATTTCAGAACTTGCGGTCATGGATGCAATTGACTTCAATGTGGTCACCACTACTGAACGGAGTCTTAGACTTCTATGACCAAGTGTTATTCCTTGTGACATTTCGTGACTGACCAACTCGGTGATTGACCAGGTTACTGGTACAGTTCCGGACAGACAAAGATGACAATTTTAGTAGTGGCCTTGGCAGTAATTTTTGACCAATATTGATGCCAGGAGGTGACTCAGAATGGCAAAATACATCGAAAGACAATGGTCCGAAAATTATCCAGTGACTTTTTGGGGTGGCCAAATTTTTGGCTGATTTCATCAATATAAATGTAGTATGTGAGCATGCTCTACTGACTACAGAGTGGTGAGAACAGCTTCAATAGACATCATTGCAGCTTGTGAAACCTTCTGGTGTTGCTTCTGCTTCCTAACTGCCCACTCTGCAGCCTTTCCTGTGAGTCCAAGCCTATAGGCACTCATAAATTGCCATGAATGATTGATGAAATGCCGGATCACTTCAGTGGGACATGCATTAAGGATTTCTCGTATACTTTGCTTCACTTTATCAAAGGTTTTCTTTTGAACTTCACAGTACCGATACTTGCACCAACCCCAATACTTTTTTAAATTTGTTATCTATCTGAAATGAGAGACAATGAATACAATACACCATTTCAATTGGGTTTAACTCGCAATGGAATTTTGGTAGAAAAATGCACTAATGACCAGCATCTTGAATAAGAGTCTCGAGCATGGATGGCTGGTTTGCAAAATCATCTCACTTGCTTAGAAGACGAGCCATGCAGCAACTTTCACTCTCCCATGGGCAAACAGGGCTATATTTTGCTCATAACCCTTGAATATTGAATCCACACTCCTCGAGAACCTGCTGAAGACCTTTTGGAGCACCATCAGCAAGTGTCATCTTTTGCACCTTCCCACACTGTGCTATGCTTGGATTGATCCAGGGAATCACTGTGTCTTGCTGCTTGCACTGCTTTTCTCCATTTGATCTGCTCATTTCAAATGCTTTCAAAGCATCAGGAGGTAAAGAAGCATGAGCAGAAGATTGATTAAAGACAAATAGTGAAACACAGTTGGGGTGTTCAGCCTCAAAGATCCATATTGCATGCTTGACTTGCTTGAGAAGTTGCTCAGTATCCCACCATGAGCACCTGAATAGATGATTTCCCAGGCTTCTTCAACAACTTCTCCATCTTGATGGTTTCGGTGCACCAATCAACCATCTTCTGTGTTAATAAAGCCAGATACATGGATAATCCTTCCTCGCCCCTTCTTCTATAATATCTGTTGTCCTGGTTGCAAACTGAACATAATAAGTATGATATAATAAGACATTCAATGAGAATGTGCTCACTATGCGTGTGTCTTGAAGTCATTCACATAAAAGCAGCACTTGTCATGAAAATTCACAATAACTTCTTTCTCACCATTCAGTAACATGGATTCAACTCATCGCAACTCAGGTTCTTCAAACTGGACCATGTGGGGTTCAAATGTGGCCATTGCAGGTAAGAAGATTTCTTGGCGATATTTTCTGACATCTTCTTGTTCATGCCCATCCAAGTAAACACCTTTTTGCAGACAAGTTCATTGCCATCCAAGTTTCAAGAGCCATTGCCATGCTGTACGCTCACAGAGTGGCTTTATCAGGTTGATATTTAGGGATGGGAGAATGGTATCATTGAGTGCATGGCAAAAACGCATTGGGGTGATTTGGCCAACATCTTGGGACGTCAGCTATTCATGGGTGGTGAGCTGAACTCTCTCATCCTTGAGAGGACTGAGAGCATTGGCATGACCACCACGCTGTTTGATTGGAAGTTGTTCGAAAACCTAGTAATAGCGTGTGAGAGCTCGGACCCTGCGGGCAAAGCGTGCTCCCTGGCCTTCATGCCATTGTTGAGTGATCTCCAGACTTGCATCAATGTGACCAAGTCCCTTCGGTTGAAGTGTGGCAAAATTTCAAATCAAGAGCAATTGATTGATTTGGGATAGCGGTAATGTTTTGGATCCCTTCGTAAGGTCCACTTTGATCTGATCACAGAGTTTATCCCAGCTTCTCACTTCAAACCCACCTTGTTCACATTCTTCAAGCTCCTCTTCCCATATCTCCTTGACTGCAATCATCTCCGAAACACTGGCCAGTCCTGTATCAGAAATGGAATCTGTCCAACTCAGAGCTGGGTCTTCACTGACTTGGATGACAGGTTCCAATTCAGCAGCCTGGATGTTAGATGTGATGCCAACCTTGCTGGTGCCAGCTTGGCTTGGGGGTGTGCTGGATCAACTTGGATTTGGACTTGCTAGAGGCTGAGAAATACTTGGACTCAGACTCAGAGTGGGTTTGGCAGTGCAGGTAAATCCGAGTGTGGTGAGTTTTCTTTGGTCTTAGAGGAGATTCTTGTAATGTGGTTGTGTCCGTGCTGACTTGCTTCCAACATTAGGGCCTTTTTTGTATTCTCTCGGTCTCTCCTTT
This sequence comes from Boletus eberwhitei, assembly GCA_038090915.1. Classification (NCBI taxonomy): domain Eukaryota; kingdom Fungi; phylum Basidiomycota; class Agaricomycetes; order Boletales; family Boletaceae; genus Boletus; species Boletus eberwhitei. The sequence goes on from JBBPNO010000589.1 coordinate 17,726, forward strand.
CGATGTGCCGCCTGGCTTGCTTGCCTCGGAGGCAACCAAGTTTCATCTAAAGGATTGTCCCCCAAACTGACAGCCAGGTCAACCAGACGAGTGTGCATACAGTCATCCAAAGTGAATGGTGGGTTGTCCTCCATACACAACTCGGACTCCTCCCCTGACTCTTCATGATCAGCAAGGAACTTCATACCATCAAACACAGTGGTGGGTTTCCATTTGTCATCAGAGCTTGCAGCTCCATCTGATTCAGGGCTTGGTTGACAAGATTTTTTCTTTGGCCATTTGAAGTCAGACTTGCTGTCACTGGATCCCAGCTCGGAAAAGCTGCTCAGCACAGCTTGCTTCGACCCAGAATGGCTTTGATTTCAAAGACCGGCTGTGTTTCATATGATAGGGTGTTTCCTTGGGCGTCTGCAGGGCATATTGGGTGCTCTGTGCTCCTCATTCAGGTTCAAATGTTTTTTTTTTCCTCATTCTTGTGGCTACAACTCCGACACTGTGATTATGCCATCGCATCATTCTTGATGAAAGCTCCCAATTCCGCATTTTTCGGGATTTTTTGCAAATTTTTTAGGGTGTGGCCAAATTTTCGGGGGTCTAAACTTAAAAACTTAGATTCAGGATATTTTGCTCGTGCCAATTTGTTCATTAGATGTTCAGTGTATCATGTATACATGTTTTAGCTCATCTGATTAATGTTGTGGTGTGTGATAATTCAACAAACAAAATTGTCGTCTTTGTCTGTCCGGAACTGTAGCCGATAGTAGATACTAGAGAGCCAGTGGCTAACAATTCAAACTCCGTTTTATGTTCCGCCGCGGCCAGACATTCTGCGTCCGCCGTGATCAAGCTCTTTGAACTTCGTCACGAACAGCATGCCTCTACAGCTGCTCCCAGATCGCTTCACCGATGCCACTCACCAGAAGCTCGACGCCGCTGTGAATGAGATCTTCACACCTGACAGCATTACGCTTCCTGGACCTATGTCAAGTTATACGATCCTTCTGAATGGTGTCATTTCGGGTTCAGCAGAGTACTCCAACACCAAGTACCATGACTCGTCTGAGCTGGTCAAACTGACCAACGCCAATGAAGAGCTACGAATGATGCTTGCTTCCGCCTGGGAGCAAAAATTATACCGCCAAATTCGGAACCTCGGTATGTGTGCAATCATCTACGACGATTTCTGGTCAAGTTCACGACCGTGGACGGTGGCACTGCATAGAAATCCTTTGCCGTACTGACAACGACTCCTCGCATGGCGAGTTCGATGCAGCATATCTTCCGCTCTGTTCGTTATTACTTAATCATGCACCCCAGAATCCGCGGCCCTTACAGACGCGGCGAAGGAAAACTTAATGTTCGCGTTGACCAACCAGCCTTATAAAGGCCATGCTGTCGACGCTTTGTACGAATATCTTCAGCGAATCCATCGCAAGTTCGCTGACCCCACGAGTCGCGGGTATTATGCTAGGTTCTGTTCTATCGTTCAGAGTTCCGGAACAGGAAAGACGCGCACAATGATAGAGGTTTCCTTCTTTTCATG